>PVKV010006428.1:57309-108336 GCA_004027835.1 Alouatta palliata
AAAAAAAAAAAGAAAAGAAAAGAAAAGAAAAAAGAAACCAAGGGAAGGGAAACTAAGATAATATGATAAATACTATTCAAGAGATTCAAAACAAGATGACAATACCCACTTATAGAACAAGCGCATAATTCAGTCTTGGAGGCTTCTTAGAGGAAGTAAGAAGATGAGGAAGTAATGCAGATGAGGCCTGGAGGGTTAGTAATGGTCTTCTAGGTGAAATGTGTGGAGCTGCAACAGGAGGGTGCTTGGGAGGAAATAAAGAAATTGCAGAACAGTATTCTAGGTAGTTTCTTCTGGTGTTAAGGTGACAAACTATCCTGGTTTGCCCAGAGTTTTCCTGTTTTTAGCACTGAGTGTCCTAGGTCCTGGTAACCCCTTAGTCCCAGGTTGTGTATTCTAGATGGCCAAAATTATTTCACCAAAAAGAGGGTTAATAAAACTCCCCACTGATGCTCAACCTCCATCCACAAGTATCTTTATCTTGTGCACATTCAGGAAGGGCTACAGAAAGTAGGAATGGCATGATTTAAGTGGATGGTAGAATGATGATGAAGACAATCTTGGTCAGTTTTACAATCCTGCTCATGTCTTCAAAATCTCTGTGTGTGTGTGTGTCTGTGTGTGTGTGTGTGTGTGTGTGTGTGTGTGTATGTGTTTTATGAGATGGGATCTCACTCTGTACCCCAGGCTGGAGTGCAGTGGTGTGATTTCAGCTCACTGCAACCTCCACCTTTCTGGCTCAAGCAGTTCTCTCATTCTAGCCCGGAGTAGCTAGGAACATAGGCATTCACCACCACACCTGGCTAATTTTTTTTGTATTTTTGATGGAGATAAGGTTTCTCCATGCTTCATAGGCTGGTCTTGAACTCCTGAGCTCAGGCAATCCACCCACCTCGGCCTTTCAAAGTGCTGGAATTACATGCATGAGCCACTGTGCCTGGCCTCTGTGTGTCATCTTTAATGCATATGCCATAGACAGGGAGCTGATTTCTATGCTAGAAAGGTATGCTGGATCTAGTCTTGGGAAAGACCTCAGAGAAATATTCGGAATAGGGAACTCATCAAATCCAACAGCAATTTCACCAATCTCAGCTGCTGATAAGAAAAGAGCTTGTTTTAATTGGTTGGTCAATTTCAAGATTTAAGAGGGAATATTATCTCAGAGACAAGACAGATGTGATGTTAGAAAGAAGACAGATGTGATGTTATGCCTTAGAATTTCTTGGAACAGAGTTTAATGAAAAGCTCTCTTTTAAGTGGGCATGCTAGTGAGATTTTTAAACTTGATTAGTTGACAAGACTACTTAGCATATTAGAAGACTGGCTACTACAAAGTTAAAGATTAAAAAGAATTTTTTCTCCTACTGTCTCTCACTTAATTGCTTTCTGCCACTTGCTTGAAACAGCTGTCTCCTTATCCTATCCTAATGAGGCTCAATGGCTGGCATGGAATATTCGATGCCATTTTTCAAATGTGATTCATGGAAAAATAAAATTTCCATTTTCTACAACTTTTGTGGTAGATGTAGAATTTGGAGATAAATGCTGATGGGGAAACCCTGGGAATTCATTGCTACCTAAGCTCCATGTCCTAAGAGAAAACAGGACTCTTCCATGCACTGCCTTGCATTAAAGTGGTAATGACTTACTCTGTTATTCTTTTAATGGATATTTTCATTTAAAATGAGACTTTCAGAAAAAGGACAGTGTTTAAAGAAATCATTTTCTTAATTATTTTCATACTGAAGCAAGTTGAAAGTGCTCAGTGACCTATTTTTTTGCACAGGGGAATATTATGGTATAAAAATATGGATAGTTTCCAGGAGAGGTAATCCTAGAACCCACTATTTTGATAATCTTCATTATTACTGTTTCTTCAAACAAATGTTAACTCAGCATGTAAATAAGCCAAACACCATTCAATGCACTGAGGATACAGCAAGAACATAGCAAAGTCTATGTACTCATGAAGCTTTCAGTCTAACAGAAAGCTAAATATTAAATGGATAAACCAACACACAAACAAGAGAAACGCCAGTTGATGGTAGGTAGGTGTTAGTGATGGAGAGGAACCGGAATACTAATCTTTTATTTTTTCTCATTATTTTGTTGTGACAATTATAATAATTTTTTTTAAGTTTCCTGAGAGCAGGTAATAAATAAATTAATCATCTCAATAATCAGTAAATATTGGCTAGGTACGGTGGCTTACACTTGTAATCCCAGCACTTTGGGAGGCCTAGGCGAGCAGATCACTGAGGTCAGGAGTTCAAGATCAGCCTGGCCAACATAGTGAAACCTCATCTCTACAAAAAATACAAAAAAATTAGCTAGGCATAGTGGCACATGCCTGTAATTCCAGCTATTCGGGATGCTGAGACAAAAGAATCGCTTGAACCCGGGAAGCGGAGGTTGCAGTGAGCCAGGATTGTGCCACTGCACTCCAGCCTAGGTGACAGAGCAAGACTCCATCTCAAAAAAAGCCCCACAAAATTCAGTAAATATTTATTGAAACTCTGCTGTATGTCAGGTACTATCCTAGGTGCTGGAATTGACACTTTCTATTGAACTGTGCCTGTATGATTCAGGTTTTACAGTTTGACTTCTTTATCAACATCTTTGTTTCCTCCTAACCTTTAATTTCTTACAAAGATTATGTTCTTTCCCACAGTTAGAAGGAACATCTTATTTTTAAACATCTGTTTAAAAATAGGCTTCTAATCTCATGTTTCATAGTGTGACCTCAAACTGACCGACTGCTCTAAGTTGTCAGAGGATGGTCAGTGTTTTGGTTCAGTGACAGTTCTTCCATACTTTGGTTTGAAAAACGTATTTTCTAGTGGGAAAGGCTGGTGGAGATGTCCCAACCATATTGGGTTTTTTCCTTGGCCATAAATTTTTGTGAAAAATAAATAAATAATTTATTCATGGGGAATTCATTTAATTGCTAGATATTTGTTGGGTGCTGAACTACATGCTAGAAACTGATCATATCACTGGGGATATAGCAATAAAACAAATTAACCAAGAAACCAAGTCCCTGCTCTCATGTTGTTTACTGGCTTGCTGGTGAAATTGGTGAGGTGTGAAAGTTTTGTCTTAGATTTAAAACTGTTTCTGGGCCGGACGCGGTGGCTCACGCCTGTAATCCCAGCACTTTGGGAGGCCGAGGTGGGCGGATCACGAGGTCAAGAGATTGAGACCATCCTGGTCAACACGGTGAAACCCCGTCTCTACCAAAAATACAAAAAAATTAGCTGGGCATGGTGGTGCGTGCCTGTAGTCTCAGCTATTCTGGAGGCTGAGACAGGAGAATTGCTTGAACCTGGGTGGCGGAGGTTGCAGTGAGCCGAGGTCACGCCACTGCACTCCAGCCTGGTACCTGGTGACAGAGTAAGACTCTGTCTCAAAAAAAAAAAAAAAAAAAAAACTGTTTCTGGATGTATTTGCTTGTTTACTTGCTTGCATATTTATTTCTTTTTAAGATTTCCAGAGAATACTGAGAAAATTGTGTAACAATTAAGAAAGATATTCCCCAATAATATTGGTCAAGACCTCTTCATTATGTTAAAGCTAAAAGAACAAAATTGTAATCTTTATAATGATATGACAAAGGTTCATTCAGTCCTTGTTTCAGACAAATGGTGGTGTCCCCAGAAACAGATTTCTTGCTTATGCATTTGACTGTCTACCCATGTTTCTATTAATGTGTCTGTGTATGTGCATATACAGATATGCATATGGTTTTGCTTAGACTGAATCCTGTTATATGTATGGCTATTTCCTTCTGAAAACTAAAAGAGAACTCTCAAATTTATGTAATTGTCTCCCAAACTCAGTTAATACAATCTTAGGATAAGGGTTCTATGAATATTGTTTATATTTCTGCTTTAAGATGTGGGTTTGATTATATTTAAATGATTACTTTTTAACTCATATCTATTTTATATTTCACATATATTTATTCAGCCATATAGCCAAAATGCCTACTACGCTATTAAAAAAAATTGTTCCCATTTTTGGCACAGAGCACCTGAAATCTTTGGAATCTCCTGAGTAATGAGTGCCTTTGTTATACTAATGAGATGACTCTTGGCTGAGGACTTTCTAGATAGCTTCACAATGCTGGCAACTCTCCAGACAGATCAAACCATATCGAGAATGTTGGGACTTTTAGCCACATTCCTCCAAGCTCTGAGGAGAGAAAAGAGATTGGAAATTGAGTTCAATCACAGTGGCCAGTGATGTAATCAATCGTATTTATGTAATAAAACCTTCATAAAACACCCTAAACTATTGGGCTTAGAGTTTCCAGGTTGGTGAACATATCCACATGCTAGTATGTGGTCCACTTCCACAAAGGTACATATTCCTGCACTTGTGATACATTTGGACCTCACCCTATGTACCTCTTCATCTGAGTGTTCATTTATATCCTTTACGACAAACTAGTAAACATAAGTAAACTGACTTCCTGAGATCTATGAGGTGTTCTTTTGAAAAAACCTGAGACAGCAGTGGGAACCCCTGACCTATAGCCAGTCAGTTGGAAGTACAGGTGGCCTCGGACTTGGAATTGACATCTAAAGTTTAGACAGTTTTGTCTGACTGGTGC
Source organism: Alouatta palliata (assembly GCA_004027835.1). Lineage (NCBI taxonomy): Eukaryota > Metazoa > Chordata > Mammalia > Primates > Atelidae > Alouatta > Alouatta palliata. Next base: position 61,925 of record PVKV010006428.1, read on the forward strand.
CTTTAACTTATGGGATCCGATGCAAACTTCAGGTTATATTTTCCTTGATGTAGTTCTGTTCAGCAACAAATCTTGAGTTTTAGGGTCCATGCATTTTAGGAAGAAATAAAGCAGGCATGGTTGTGGAGCGTTTATTTTTAATTGGATTACTGATCTCTGTGTATTTTTTTCTCTATTCTATAATACTATTAAATATCTACAATCCCATGGTCCCATGGAAGTTAGAGTACATCAGACTTGAGCTTGGCAATCAAAATTGCTTATTCTAATGAGGTGTTAGCAACTGACTCAAACAGATGTTTGACAGTGTAATTCCAGGTTGATCACGGTCTCTTACACTCCTTCCTTGTGCCATGAGAAAAACATTCCTTAGGTAACTGATAATTCATGGATCATAGAGGTTCTGTGTAAACTGAAGCTAAACCAGCATTACCTGAATTCACTGAACCTCAGTCAACACATCACATATGTGCAAGAAATAAATGCTTATCAATATAATCCACTCTTGTACAGCTGACCAGTACAGAGGTTCAGGTAATTGGCCTGAAGCCATCTCTAGTTCTCCAGACCCAAACGTTTCCCAGCAACCAAAATAGATTAATGTAGGTAGCAGATAAAGGTACCTCCCAGTGGAATAAAGCTTATATTAGGAAAACAATATATTGTAACATTTGTGTGAACTGAAAAACTTAAAGTCTACCAACAAGATAAGGGCAGATTAGAGTTAGAGCTCTAAAATAAATACATGAAACAGTGCTAATATAAAAATGGGATCAGGCCAATTAGACAAAATTAGGCTATGCTGACCTTCAAATTATCTAATCCTGACATTTTCTCTCTTAGGAATATGGGAGTGAATGATCCAGTTGACTGAGGTAGAAGGCAGCGAATCAATGCTGTGAGTTAGAATTGGAATTAGGGCAAACTGAGAGCCCTACGAAGACTAAAGCTGTCACAGAATCAAAATAGTTAGGGATGTAACTGGGCAGAGTAGAGTAGGGTTTTGAACACAGGAAAAAAATAAAGATGCAATGAGGAAGACATTAAACAGGTTTTAAAACTACTTGGGTTTCTGATAATTTTATGATTATATTTTTGAATCTTTTAATATTTATTATGACAGTGAAGTTTCCATTGCATAAGTGAATTTATTGTCTCTCTCTCGCCTGCAGCAAAATAGAGAACAAAAATTCATTGTATTTAAACACCTGAAAATTCAAGATAATACTAAAAACAATAACTTTATTTATATTTCTATATCTAGATTATAGTCAACAAGCTTTGATTCTAAAATAAACATGACAACATGTTAGAGTTCTGCAGTGGGTGGCTAAGGGAGCTTTTTTTCTCCTTGTAAATGACACCAATGAGTTCCAAGGGCCTCTCTTCTTGAGTGGGTCTGTGTGAGTGTCTTCACTTTCCAATCTAATTCAGAATTACAGTAATTTTATCTGGGATTCCTCCCAGGACTATAAGCCATTTCTAGGAGAAATGATGAACCCATTTCTAGGAGAAGCTGTACTTAGAAAATCCTCCTTAATCCAATTTGTGTTTTCCCACTCAGCAGGCTGGAAGGGGCACACTTCCATTTGCTAGTACCCTTCACTCCTTAATTACAGGAGAACTAATTGCCACTGCTCTGTGGTATACAGGTTTCTACTCCTCTCAAAGCTACAGCAAAGCTAGGTCAGCATGAGAAATTTGACCCTGTAACTGAACAGCTCTTTTAATTAGGAATGGAGTAAGAAGGAGTGGGGAAAAAAAGAGGGAGAGAAATTGTACAGACTGCCTATGGAGTGTAAGCAAGCCCTGTGGAGATATTTACATATCTAAATTTAGCCAACTTCAGACTTCTAACAAGCACTGTTTCTTCCTTTAACTCAGCACTTTAAAGGGATTTGCAGAGAGGTTCCCTGAAGTGAAATTGAACATGAGAATAAACATTATATGTGCTTATATTTTCTCTCTAGAATATTCCTAGACATATTTTTATCTTACACTTAAACTTGCTACTAGTAATGATTTTTTTATTACTTCTATGAATTGATACAAAATTTATAATTTAATACTGATATTGGCCTCAGTGAATTACAGAAACAGTAGTAAGGTAAGTGTCACTGGTATACGGGGTACAAATGTGGTAACTATAATTCAGAAGAATTATGCCTTCATTTGTTTAATTAAGTTAATATATCAGTTCGAAATGGCCTGGACTGAGAAGTACAAGTGTAGCTTTTGAGTTATGTTTACATCTGACTGCTATCAGTAGTGTGTATAAATACATTTCTTTTTACTGTTGCTTATCTCTTCAGTTTGAGAGGGTGGGCTGCTTCAGTGGGTGGGCTGCTCATTTCAACATCATGAATAGACTGATCCCCGGAAAGAAAACCAACCCAAAAAGGGCTTGCAAGTGGAAATTTCTTCTTTTAATTATTACTTTATCACTATGATTCATTTGCTCAAGGGAAATAGTGACTATAATGACTTGGTACAGAACATTCATTCTATCATCATCCTAGTGCCATTTAAAATTCAGAAATGATTAAGTCTATAAATTAATTTCCAGGCTCCTTTGTGACTTAGGTACTATATATGATTTGAACTCCTCTAATCAGATGCACTTACTTAGCTTTGGAATGCAGAAGTATGGTGAAGTTCACAGGAATGCTTGCTATGATTTTTCTGTTGTCAAGCATGTCCATGGAGGTATTGGGTTTAACTATAATAGCATTAATATAATTTTTAGTGTCCTATCACTAGCTTTACACATATCAAAAGACAGAAAGTAGGGCATATATTGTCTGCAGGTGCAGATATAGCAGGTATGATATGATTCCAGAAGCAACAGTTGTACGTGGTAGCTTCCTGATCCCAAAATGTGATGTGATCTTGAAGCCAATAATCCAAGTCTGCCACTCGGTCTATTTGATTATGGAAGAGGTAGCAGCTCCACTGGCAAGTCGATGCTGTTGTTTTCTATAACTTATTTTGGATGCCCAGTCTACAGTTTGCACTTCTCCATTATTTGGAGTAATTTATAAATACCTTATTCTCTATATTAATTCATTTCCACATGAAATAGTTATAGCATTTTATGTTAACTACTTTTTTTAACATTAACTAATATTAACTTTTTTTTTTTTTTTTTTGAGATGGAGTCTGACTCTGTTGCCCAGACTGGAATGCAGTGGTGCAGTCTCAGCTTACTACAACCTCTGCCTTCCAGGGTGTGAGCGATTCTCCTGCCTCAGCCTCCCAAGTAGCTAGAATTACAGGCACCCACCACCAGACCTGGCTAATTTTTGTATTTTTAGTACAGATGGGGTTTCACCGTGTTGTCCAGGCTGGTCTCAAACTCCTGACCTCAGGTGATTCACCCACCTCGACCTTCCAAAGTGCTGAAATTACAGGGGTGAGCCACCGCACCTGACCAACTTATGTATTATTAACTCAAAATGTAGCTTCAGGTAAACGGGCAAATAAATAGACAAAACTTCAGAGTGGGCTTCTGGGATTATTTATAAGAATTGAAAGCAGTGAAAATTAAATTATTTTTTTAAAAAAGAATACTAGTGGTATGCAGTGGTAAAACAGTTACTGAAATTATCCCTTGTAATGTGGCATAAAGTACCTGTTGAGGAAGAGCTTTGGCAGGTAAGAGTGGTAATGGAGGTGATGGTAATAGTATATATCACTGCATGGTGTTCACACAGAATGGGTAAAGTGGCTAAGTCTAACTGCACTGACGAAATGAACATGCAAAAAGACAAGCTGGGAGTTTTAAATTCTCAATATCATCAATATATGCTTTATTGAAGATAATATTATATTTTGTAGCCTCAGCGTTGACATATCTAAAAACAAGACTTAGACTAATCCTGTGTTATGTTGCATTCATGTCTAACTTGTGTTCACCAGCCTTACTAATGAAAGTCACAATCTTGGTTCAGATTGAGACCTGTAGAATTTGGATTACAAAATTTGAAAGGATTTGAACAATGACAAGTACCCAAACACCAAAACTGATATACTTCACTAGAAGCAACCCTTCTCTTATCTGAGGAGCACAGTCAATCCTTGCTTGAAGGCACTGAAACAATCTTATGTTCTATCTTGAGCCACTTTACCATAGTTCTTATATACCCGCATCATCCTTAGTTACCTCCATACACATAATCACACTCAGATAATCCTAGATGCAGCAGGACACAGGGGCTAATTAAAAGTTAAATATGGAAAATAAAGACATATAATAAAACTATTATAAGATTTTTAATTTATAATATACTCACAAAAATTAAGAAATCTGTGTAGGAGATGGCTAGATAAAAGTGGAGAGAAACATAATTTTATATTACATTACATTCATTCACTTGAGTAAATTGCTCTTTTGGATTTTGTAAGTGGGATTTAAAAAGCAGAAATGTCTCAAATTATTTGGACCAATGGTTCACTAAAACCAAGGTAAAAAAAAAATGCCTTCACTGAATAAAGTGGAAAAGCTAGAAATCCCTTGATATAATGAAAAGAAAGAGTCTCAATATTTAGTAATACGGAGAGACGGGATGGATTTACTGCAGGTGATCAGCTTCCCACCCCATGTCTCCATCCTTTGAGAGCATCTGGAAGAATTCTGTTCACAAAGTCATAAGAAGTGAACTGCCGATGGGAGTCCTAGTATCCTTGAAAAGTGCTTTATTCATTTTCTGTAAGATGATTGTAGGGGAGATGGTAGAATATCTGGAATACAGAAGGCAACAGCACTTAGCCACCAGAAATAAGAGAGATGGAGGTTTGGACGTAGAGAAAACATTGATGGTCTCTTATTGAACATGAGGTCCCTAGAAAAAAAATCCTACTTAATTGGATTTGAGTCACAGGTCTTCAACCAATTTCCCTCCATTAATATCTATATATGAAACAGTAAAGACTACTTTCTCTTGAAAAAATAAAGGATGCTATAGAGGCTTGAGAAATATCCTTGATATAATTTCACAAGGATGTGCTAAAATTTTTCCCTGTTATTCTCTCTAAAGTGATTGGTATTTACATGATAGCTGTTATTGGTATGTGTACTGGGGAAAGAAAAATATCTATAAATTTTTAGAATAATTGAATCATGGGTCTGAGTTACTGATAAACTCTGGGGACTGAAATAAAACCCTAATGGTCCACTGCTCAGAGTGAAAACTTATGGGGTTAGGTGGTTAACTGCATTTTGACTCAAGTTCACTTCAAAGTAAAATTGTCATATGGTTATTTCCCCATTCTTACATGTATAGTTAGAGTAGATATATTCAACAAGTTGAGAATTCTTTCATTGATTCTTTGACCCATTAAGTGAAAACTTTGGAAAGTGAAGACCCAGGACCTACTCATTCTTTGAGAATAATAAAATAAAATACAATATTTCACTCATGGGACCCCCTCGGGGATTAATTCCATCATCAGTTGCTTAAAATATGTGGGGTGGTTATACCTATTGCATACCTTTTCAAATATCCAAATATGAACTACACAACAAACATACCTTGATGAATGACCATGGTTATTATAAATTTAATTAATGAGTGACATCAATTGCAGTCTCCTCACTAGTGCAAACAAGCATAATCACTGACATTTGATATGTAGCTATCAATATTTTGAGTGTATTTTCCTCTGTGCTAATAGGCAAAGGTTAACAGGTATCTTTCACCTGACTTGGGCAAGAGTACAACTTCATTCTCTCACATCTGAGTTATATCAATTCTGTACTGTAATTACTCTGCAGGAAATTTGATCCTCTCATAACTCTCAGGGCACACTGGTTTACTACATTGATTTTTCTCATGCCAATAAGACCTGGTAAGAAGAAAGTAGCAAGAAATCTCATGTCTTGGAAACTTGCATTTGATACCTACTTTTAGAAATCATTCATCTCTGGCCTGTTGGGATTCCCTGTTGGAATTCCCTTTAGAGACAAAGAAAAATCAGAACACCCTGAAACCACTACTACTAAGGTAGAACCTATTGTTTTGGTAGGGCTCCTATAATTTTAAGTGCCTTGTATGATATATTTGATTGTTTTGCCCCTAGCAATTTATTGCACAAGTCCCAAATTGGCATTTTGAGTAAGATATCAGAAAAATAAGTTTCTTTCTTTACTTGGTCCAGAATGCAGTTCAAAGAGCTCAGCTATTTGGCACTTACAGTTGCAGCAGACCAGGATGCTGTAAGCAGGTCTGAAAAAATTCTGATAAGAAAATTATAGTGTAGGCTTCTAGATATCTGGAGCATAACCATGCTGTTATCAGCAAATAACCACTATTCTTTAAATAAGTTATTCCCAAACTTTTATAAAGTTCTCAGCAACCCTTTACACACTTAAAGATAATTGAACACTCCAAAGAGATTTTGTTTATGTGGATTGTCTTTTTGATATTTATCCTATAAGAAATTAATTTAAAAATTTAAGAAACTAGTAGTTTATCTAAAATAATGATAATAAAACAATTATATAACAAGTGACATATTTTTATGAAGAATCACTACATTTTCAAAAAATTAGTAAGTAAAAAATTGTTTAATATTTTTGAACTCTCTTTGATAAATTGCTTAGTAGAAAAATGATGGATTTTTATATTTACCTCTCCATTAAATTGTTGCAAAAAATTGTTTCAATGGAAGTGTACAAAGACAATCTAGTTTCGAACATAGCTATGTTGTTAGAAAAAGGAAGAGAAATTTCATAGCCTTTTCAGGTTATTCTGGTTATTCTTTGATACTACACCAAAACTCAACAAGTAGTTAGTTGAGTTTTAGGAGTTTCTTATAATATGATATCTTAAACCATGTCAGTGAGCATTTTGCTCTCTGTTACATTAAAACCCATTTATCTAATTTGCATGTTAAATGCATCTTTTACCCATGCCTGGTTTTGAAAAATTATACAAAGTTTATTTGGAAACCATTGGCTTACTGACTCAGAAAATATTGCAAATTTTGGTACATTTCATTTATATAACATCTTAATTATATTCTTTAATATCAACACCAGCTTCATTAGAATACTCTTTCAATATTGGGGAGCTGGCAAGCAGATAAAAGTTTTCAAATTTCTAATTTACACTTGAAAGTTTGAATTTTATCATTGGTTATAAATACTGTCCATTGTTTTCCTTAAAGCAATATGTTTATTTTATTCATTTTTGAGAAAATATCTGCCAAACACTGTAGTTTGAAAAACTATGAATTGGTATCACTCATTTATTCAAATAAAAATGGTGTTTCATGAAAAAAGCAACCACTTGAGGTCCTTACTCCAACAATAGCACAATGTTTTTTTTTGAGACAATTAGATTTTAATATTTAGAAATGCTTTATATATACATTCCACTTTGTCATACAGAGTATTAAAAAAATCATGTACCAAAGCATTAAGACAATGAAATTAACAATTGGTATTGCTCTTTCAAAGGCATTCTTAAGTTACAAAATAAGTTTATGATAATGAAAATATATGATGACTACTTGATGCAGTTAAGATGTGTGTCCCCTCCAAATCAAATGTGGAAGTGCAATGCCCAATCCTGGAGGTGTGGCCCGAAGGAGGTGTTTGGGTCACAATGGCAGATCCCTCAAGACTGGCTTAATGCCCTCCTCATAGTAATGAGTGAATTCTTGCTCTATAAGTTCACATAAGAACTGGTTTTTTAAGAGAATATGACATCTCTCTTGCTCCCTCTTGCCATGTGACATGCTTGCTTCCCCTTCATCATCCACCATGACTAAAAGCTTCCTGAGGCCTCACCAGAAGTCAATCAGATGCTGGTGCTATGTTTCTTGAAAAGGTTGAGAAGTCTAAAGCCAAAGTGCCAGATACCCTAGTGTCTGGTGAGGGACAGTTTCCTGGTTTTCAGATGGCCATTATAGTCTCACATAGAAGTGAGAAGAAAAAGAAAGGAAGAAAATTCTCATGTCTTCTTATAAGAGTACTAATCCCATTTCTGAGGACTCCACAATCATGTGCTAATTACCTCCTAAAAGCCCTGCCTCCTAATACCATGATATTGGGAGTTAGGCTTTTCAACTTCTGATTGCTGAGTTCATAGTGAACGTCTTAATGCTACTACGAAAATAGTTGTGACCTGCAGACTCCCCAAAATGGCAACTCCATTAGGGTAATTTTAATCCTATTACCAAAAAATTGATTTACTGGTGGTATCAATGTAGGTAAGAAAGAGTATATATGAAACTTATAAAATACTATGAAATTCCTCCTATTACTGTGAAGTCTATTAGTAAAATTCAATGGAGTAATATAAAACCCTGTATATACATAAGACCACATCTGAGTATGATGATGTAACTGCCTCTTCCAGCTCTGCCAGCATATTGTGTAAAAATAACTTACAAATTATACTTGAATTTCTTCTTCAATTAACTGGTCATGGGGGAACTCTCTGTGAGAAACTGGGCATGGCTTGAAAGAGTTGGCAGCACAGCAACCGAACATCCTGGTTTGCTTGCTGAATAGTTCAAATAACCATAAGCCATAAATTTGGATTTGCTTAATAGTACTACATCACTAAGTGGAAGTGGTATACATAAAACTGAACTTAAGCACATACACAAATAAATTGCATGAGTAGGTCAATCATTCTTGCAGTATATCTGTTCTTGCTGTACTGCCAACTTTCTATCGAGCCATACCCAGGATCAGTTGATTAAAGAAAAAGAAGACATTCAAATCTAGCTTATAAATTGTTCAACACAAAAAGCTGGCAGAACTGGAAGAGAAAGTTATATCATGATAGTCACACTTAGATGTGGCCCTGAAAGATAATGATAAAGGAAATCCATCAAATAGGCCAAATTTTCTCTGTGCATGGAAGGTGTTATGGCCGACATGATGAATTTATACCAATCCAAAGCTTTGGCTAACAGACTGGTGGAACACGGTCAGATGTTCAAAGAGCTAGAAGGATTAAGATTATGTGACTGTGTTAAAGAGACATAGGTAAGAGATTTGAAACTTTGGGAAGAGGCCAAGAATTTGAAAATATTTCTATACCGTGAAAATATTCACTGATTTCTCAATAGTCAGCTAGACAAGATCACTCTTTCAGTCTTTTGTTCTCAGTCATCCCTGTGCTGGTTCACTGGGCTCTTGGGGAAAAAAAAGGCCAAAGTAATAAGGAGATACATTATTTATGGGTTCAAAAACATAGATGATCAATCTCCAACAAGATCAATCTAGACACCACTACTAACCCATATCCATGGGGACCAGCTTAGCATCTGCTGCCAGGACAGTTATATTAGAAACCATCCATTACAGATTGGACAGTGATTTGTCCTTGATTGGATTGTACTTATATTAAATAGGGATTTGCATTGAATTTCCATCTGCTAGACATACTATTTATGGAGCTGGGCATGGTGGCTCATGCCTGTAATCTCAGCACTTTGGGAGGTCAAGGTGGGTGGATCACCTGAGGTCAGGAGTTCAAGAACAGCCTGGCTCAAGTGGTAAAACCTTATCTCTCCTAAAAATACAAAACTTAGCCAAGGGCGGTGGCATGCACCTGTAATCCCAGCTACTTGGGAGGCTGAGGCAGGAGGATCACTTGAACCCAGGAGGTGAAGATTGCAGTGAGCTGAGATCACAACACTGCACTCTAGCCTGGGTGACACAGTGAGACTCTGTCTCAAAAAAAAAAGTAAAAAAGAAAAGAGAAGAAACACTATTTATGGACTACTTTACCTATTCATTTACCACCATAACATCCTAGACTACATTGCTTCTTAACAAGAAATGCTTTTAGCAACAAAAGAGGTACATCAGTCAGCATACGCTGATGCAATTCCCTGGCTTTGCCATCAATTAGAAATAATTGAACTGATATACAGTGGAATGCCCTTTTGAAAAGTCAGTTACAAAGCGAATTAGGAGATGCTTTTCAATATATAATGCTTTTTTCCAACAACCACTGTTATTGTTCCAAAGCACAATGATAGAGAAACATAGAGTGGAAATGTGATTTGCATCTTTCAGTATTATATATTATAAACCATTGATAAAATACTTTTTTACTACTATTTTGACTTTAGGATCCTCTGGTGTAGAGATTTTTATACCCAAAAAAAGAATATCTCTATAAAATAAAATATACTACTTCCTTGTAACTGAACGTTTGGATTGCCACGTAGCTATGTCTGCCTTCAAATAGGGACAACTTTGTTAGGGTAATTAATCCTATTACAGAGACATTGATTTACTCATGGTATCAATGTAGGTAAGGAAGAGTGTATATGAAACCCTTAAAATCTTCTACTGTCATGTTGTTATGGGATCCTCGAGGTGTCACTTCACCAGCTGGAAACCTCTGTGGCCAGTGGTAGCTTTGCCTGATTCTTGCTAGGGCCCCTGCTCCTACTCAGCCTGGCAGGCTGGGCTCAGCTCGTGCTACTGACCTGGATCCCATGCCTGCCAAGGGAGAGCTAAGCAGCGAGGGATGAGTGAGCAAGTGAGCATGGGGTCCAGCTGCCGTGCACAGCCAGGCATGCTGGCTGTGGCGGGGCAGGCAGCTTCAAGTGCAAGCATGGGCTGTGGCTCCCTGCATGGCTATGGCTGAACCAGATGTACCACACCACAAGGAGCTCCCATGGCTGGCACCAGGGAATGCAGTAGTGCCTGAAAGCTTGGAGATGCCAGAAACTGCAGAGCCCCAAAGGGCAGTGTCACAGCCCTGGCTTGGGACGCTCCTAGATCTGGGCTCTCTGAAAGGCAGCAGCTCTTCTCTCTGTCTCTGTTCTCTCTTTCTTGTCACTCACAACCTGGCAAGCAAGGAGCATGTTTCAGCACTGTTTGTGTTACAGCTCTTTTAGCCCTGCCATTTGGTGGGTCTCAAGTTTTTGTCCTGCATTGAGGAAGAATGAGGTAGGCAGACAAGTGGAGGGTGATTATTGAGTGACAGAAAAGCTCATAGAAGACTCCCAGTGGGTAGTTCCTCTACCTAGGCAGAGTGTCCCAATGAATGTTCAGTACTCAGCAGAGAGGAGACCCTAGGGTGGGTAGTTCCTCTTTATAGCTGGTTGTCCTATTGAGTATTCAGCTCTCAGCAGACAGGAGACTCTAGGGTGAATACCTCCTCTCCACAATTGGTAGACATGTTATCTCCTCAAGTCTGGCTGAGTCCAGAGTTTTTATGGGCTTCAGAGGGAAGGAAGTGCATGCTTATTGGTCCATTGGTGACCATGGGTGAACTCTATAAGAACACCGTAAGTTCTATTCTATTTCACAGGGATGGCAGCCCAGCCTCTAGGATTCAGTCCTTTCCCACTTTGACAGTAGAACTTCACTGGAGACCTGCCCCTTTCTGCCCCAGAGACTGTCTGCCTCCTGCTACTGTTTATGGTGCCTAGGCTGTTCCTGCCGAGGGACACTTGCAGGCTAGGGATGAACTGCTCCCAGCCCTCCCTTGGCCTCCCTCCATGCTCACTGGTGTCCAAACTGTGGAGGGGGCCTAGGCAGCATGGGGCTGGTGTGTCAGCACTGCCCTAAGTGTGCTCACACCCTATGCAGGTTGCAGTAGTGCCTGGACTTGGCCTCAACTTTGCTCAGAGATCAGAGCAGGTGCTGAGAGCAAGGAGAGGCCAGGCAGTAGGAGCAGGTACTTCTGAGCATGTGGAGGTAGTAGGGGGCCTTTCTGAGCCCCTGAGAGTGCAGAGATGCCTGGGTTCACACTGAGGCTGGGTGGCCACAGATTCACCCAGGAGGGTGCAGCTCCGCCTGCTCCAGGCTCCCACTGACTCCATGGAGCAAACAGCCCTAGCCTTGCCTCCCCCACTGAAGCTGGCATCATGGCAACAGCCACTCCTGACAGGTTGCCACTGCCATCAGTGTCTATTAGTAAAATTCATTGGAGTAATGTAGAAAACCATATATACACAGGGCCACATCTGAGTCTGACTATGATGATGTAACTGCCTCTTCCAGCTTTGCCAGCATATTGTGTAAAACCGGTTTATAAATGACTTGAATTTCTCCTTCTTTAATTAACTGGTCATAGGAAGCTCTCCATGAGGCTGTGGGCATAAACTGAAAGAAAGTTGGCAGCACAGCATCCAAATATCCTGGTTTGCTCAGGATTGTCTCATTTTATGTATACTATGGTAACATGATATTAATAGAACTCTCATCCTCAAAAGTGCCTCAGGTTAAAAGAAAACTGTATAATGATCTTAACCAGATTGCAAACCATTGGATATTCAGATTCTTTAGGATTTATGATTTGTATGACCATTCTGGTAAAAGACTCCTGACAACCTAGAGTGATGGTGAAAGGCAAAAGGAATTTCAAACAGGTGGTAAAAAAATAAATCAAATATAATAACTCAGCTTTATGTAAAGCTGTAGAAATAAGAACTCTGGAACCTACCCATTTTATTTTCTTACTCTCTATTACCTATCTGGATATATATATCAAGATCTGTATCTCCATTTATACCTACGTAGAGAACACAAGAGAATATATAGCTATATATATATATATATATATATATATATATATATATATATAGCTATCTAACTAGATCTATATATATAGATAGTTTACATAGTAACATAATTCTATATTGCTTGTCCCATCATCTCGAGTTTGGCTGAGTCGTTCGGGGGTTTTATGGGCTTCAGAGGGGAGAAAGTATATGCTGATTGGTTGATGGTTGGCTTCCCATGAGGCTGTGGCTATACCAGGCATACCACAAGCAGCTTCCATAGCTGGCACCGAGGAACGCAGTGCCAGCCTTAGAAGTTAGAATATTTCTATATATTCTAACATATATAGAAATATGCAGATATCTTATATATGTTAATAATATATAAACTATATATAGAGAGATCTAGTTTGATAGCAATTGATAAATACATTGATAGATCTAGGTGATAGCTATCTATTAATATAATACAGATCATGTACAGTGGCTGATGCTGTAATTCCAGCACTTTGGGAGGCCAAAGAGGGTGGATCACCTGAGGTCAGGAGTTTGAGACCAGCCTAACAAACATGGTGAAACCCTGACTCCACTAAAAATACAAAATTAGCCAGGTGTGATGGTGCAGGCCTGTAATCCCAGCTACTTGGGAGGCTGAGGCAGGAGAATCTCTTGAACATGGGAGGCAGAGGTTGCAGTGAACCAAGATTACACCATTGCACTCCAGCCTGGGCAACAAGAGTGAGATGCTATCTCAAAAAATTGTATATATATAATATTTCTATGTCTAAATTTATTTCTATGTATAAATTAAATTTATTTCTATGTATAAATTATATATATTTCTATGTGTAAATTTATTTCGATGTATAACTTTATTTCTATGTATAAATTAAGTTTATAATATAAAATTATAACAAATTATATGTATATAAATCAAATTGATTTATATGTATAAATTAAATTTATAATACAAAATTACATATATATAATAAATTTCTATGTATGTATGTATAATTTATTTTTTCTACTATTTTATAGGGCCTGGTGATTGTGATGATAACGTAGACTATTGCATATAAAGATGGGCTTGAATTAGAGAAGAAATAACAGATACAGTTCCTGATGGTAATTGGGCCATTTCGTTTGTAATAAAGGTAAGTGCATTTATGTTTTTTTGAGGAAGATTTGGATTCTGCTAGGAAGCAGATTGTTGCTGCTACTGTTCATGACTGGATAATTAAGCATGGGAAGAAGTGTGGGGAAAATTCTTAAACATGTATGTCTCTTGGGTACACCCTTACACTGGATTCTGTAGGTTTAGTGTTAGGGTCCAAGATTTTTGTCCTGTATATTTAAACATCACTGCAAGAAACTGGTTTCCACTTCACAAATTAAGGAAAACTATGCTAGAAGAATAAAATGAGGTTTGGCAAGATTGCAGTCAAGTTTAGGATTGCTGATTCAGGGGAAAGCCAAACTTGAAGAGGGATTTTAGGATTTCCCAAGCTGTGCTGAGAGTATAAAAGAAACGTGTCCTGGTGTGTGCTCACCACCTCTCTTTCCTCTGGTGGTGTCTGACTCCCTGGGCTGACTGAGACGTCATTTGCACAGAGTCTTTGATGACCCATCACAGAGGACTGCTGGATGCTTGGGGCTAAACAGATCTTAGAATATACATTTTATTCCCAGCCCAAGTTATCCTTTCTCTTTGATCCATAGCATGGGGGCAGCCCTACCAAGATTTTAAAATTTTGCTACAAGGGTGGACCAAATCAAACCAGCTATGCTTCACCACCAGGGCTTTTCTTAATTCAAGTTTGGAGCATAATTGATGCTCTAGGAAATAGCAGATACTTTTAATTTGCTTTTGCTCTTCTCTGCTGCCTGCTGGAATAGAGACTTTGGTGCAAAAAAGATTCAGGAAACATAAGGGAAGAAAATGTAATCTCTATAGATGTGGAAGTGTGGAGCTGTCATTTTGACTCCTCAGCAACTGAACAAACATTTAAAGAGAGAGAATATTTATTGTTTAGCTCCTATTACAACCTCGTGGCATGATTTTCCTTGTTGAAATGCATTGTGTCTGGGAAGGGAGGGAAGTAATGGAGAAGCTTCTGTTTGATGCGGATTGCTTTAGCTAATCCTATGCATGTCTTTGGGCTTATGATTGCACCAAATGGTTTATGATTTTAACAAGGATAAAGCTCATTATTCAGAACTGTGAGCACACTTTGAACAACAGGTAGTAAATTTTTCATCCAGCGGGTACTTAGCCTCCCTTAACCATATAACAATGTACTCAGTGAGGGGAAAAAGATAAGCACTATTTTTGCTGTTAAGTTTTTCCTAATAAGGTAGAAAATGTAGAAGACTTATAGAGTCATAATGTCCCAGATTATCACAACGAGAAGAAATATTAGAGAACATTTGAACTGACTTTGATTTCACTGGTGGAAAAATGAGGCCTGATGAAAAATGTGTAACTTGTTCCAGATAAAACATCTAGTTAGATTAAAATAGAAAGAGGAATAATATGATAATGACTGATAACCAATTTGGTATTTCAATCCTCTTTAGATTTCTTTCAGAAAGGGAGCATATGTTAGCTTAAGTAAGGATTCTGTGTCTTGATGAAAATAGTGATTGTACAGGAACTTGACTGGCATGGAAGCTGCTGGAAGACATCAGATATATACATATGAAAATAGAAACATATGGTATTTTCTTCTTCAACAGTTACCCATAAACCAGATAAACTTAACAGAACTTAATTAAAACAAAGGTGATTATTATTAATGGCACACATCTTTTTACCCATCTTTGGCACTGAGAGTGTCAATAAATAGAATATATACCTGGTAAAGTGAAGAAGTCCTAAATTCAACCAAAGTCTGTGAGAATGCTCCCAGAAATAAAGAAATGTAAGAATGGCATATTTTGTTTCTAGAAATCTTTGAGAACCAAGCAGATTTTTATTCTGGTGACCCCCACCTCCACTGCTCAAAATAAGGCCAAATGGAAAGTTTTTGAACAGGAGTTAGTACATTAAAGCAGTGTTTTTAGACAAGTATATGCACTTTCAAGGATGTGTGTAGAGACTAGAATTAGGCTGTGGTAGGAGGAGCTCTCCCTCTATAAAACCATAGCAATGGTTGCCTGTAAAGGAATCTAAGCTATTGGACCACTGTAAACTGCAAAGTCAGGAGGCCAAGGGAGCATTGCAGTTTATGAGTAACATGGAACACAAACAGGTCCAAGGACATTCTTTCAGTGAATGAAGAACTCTATTCATTATTGAAATCTGGGAAAAGGATGAGTAAGGGACTAAAGCCAGAAAGTACTCACACAGGAGCAGCCAGTCTATATCTTAACAACATAAGCATTGAATTAGGCTGAAGACAGAGACTCAACCCCCAATTACTAAGGAAAGTGCAAAGAGACAGAGACATTGCAGTGCATTAAATTTAAATGCCTAATAAATAGAGATGCCCTTGCTTTTTTTAAAGATACAATTAAGGACCTTCAGTTCCAGTAACCACATGCTCTGGAATTAAAATGTTGGGGGTTTGTGCGTGTGTGTGTGTTTTTTAACAGATGGTAGATATTTCAGTATAAATTTCATTCTAGTACATTTTAAAAAGACATTCAGTTCACCATTCACCCTGTAGGCAAGCATTGAGCATATAATACGCTTCTATAAATTTAGTTCTATGTATATTCAGGAGTCAGGGTGGGGATTAAAAATAATATCAAGAATGTCCCTGAATACCAGAATTTATATTTTAATTGAGGTGGCAACTCATATTCATATTTTAAATAAACCAGAACTTAAATACCCAAATGAAGTTATCCTTCTAGCAGTCTCTTGGAAGGCCACCTGCCTTTTTCATTATTGCACTATTGTTGGAACACCTTTAATAATTGTCCTGGCCAGGCATGGTGGCTCATGCCAGTAATCCCAGCAATTCAGGAGGCCAAGGCGGGTGGATCACGAGGTCAGGAGTTTGAGACCAGCCTGACCAATATGATGAAACCCCGCCTCTATTGAAAATACAAAAATTAGCCAGACTTGGTGGTGTGCACCTATAATCCCAGCCAGTCAGAAGGAGAGGCAGGAAAACCCCTTGAACCCAGGGGGCAGACATTGCAGTGAGCCGAGATTGCACCACTGCGTTCCAGCCTGGGCAGCAGAGGGAGACTCTGTCTCAAAAAAAAAAAAAAAAAAAAAAAAAAAATTGTCCTAAGAGCCTATGACACATGATTTTAATGAATAGCCTAATGAAGCAAAAAGCACAAATCTTTGCTCTTTGATGATGTATTTGACTTGTTTTTAGAATCAATTGAAAATCCCTTCAAAACAGTTCTTTCAAATAAAGAGAGTGAGGCTCCTGAGTAATCCCACTGTGGTTTGAAAAGAAAAAAAGAAAGTGCTAACAGAAACCACTTTCCTTGTATGGAATATACTTTCACTGTAAAGGAAAATTCATTACAAAAATAGGAACTATGCTATCAAGTGTCTAGGTGTTTCCAAATACTTAGCTGTTTGGCATTACACAGCTCCTTCATTCAATTGACTAGACAGTGAATGTTTCGCTCTACATACGCATTTTTGCTGTCATGTAAACACTACCATAAACTTTGTTATCATCGCTTCTGCAGTCTATGTAAATAAATACTCTCCTGTACAGTTCATTAATGGTTTATGCTTTCCCAAGGATTACTTATCTTCTGCATCCTCCTACAGTTTTGTTAGAGAAGTGTGTCTGTATGACTTGACCCCCGCCCCATAGGAGGTACAGCCAGGCCTTGATGTCACTGAAGTCAGCAAAGTCGGTGCCTGGCCTGTGTGGAAGGAAGCCTCCTGCCTGCTGACTTCAGTATTTTTCGCTGTGGGCTGAATTTAAGGGAGGTTCATCTCTGAGTGCATCCTTTCCCACACTAGTGCTTCAAGTTTTGGTCTCCATCTGTTAAGGCTTCTTTCTATTCTTTAAAAAAACTCATTTTTCTCTGTGTGAGAGAAAACGAGAAACAAAGAACATTTTCACCTGTATCTCCTATTTGGATTTTTCTCTTATTTCTTATTTGAATTTGTTATTTAATTTTTTCCTGATATTGCCATGTAACTACAAAATATTGTTTTGCTTGACATAGGTCTCTTGTGAACTGACCCTCAAATTTGTTATTCTACTTGTAGAGATAATTCTTAGAGGATGGAAGACAAAAGCAATTATGATTATGGACTGGAATTGGTTCTATAGAGTACAATAATGCCATGTTTTTCTAAGGCACATACAGATTTTTACACTGAAGTCATACAATAGTCAAACAGACTACATCAGCTGCCTCCCAATCCAGTGAAAGACAGAAGTCAGGAGGATCCAGGTTATTTGCTCTGAAGTCCCTTAGCAAACAACACACATAAAAGGAAACATAAATTAAGAATCTCCCTGCCAGGCTGCATCGTCACCCTTTTTCCTTTCTTTTTTTTTCTTCTAAGCATGAGTTCTTACTTCTGTCATAGTTTCATTATAGGCACAGTTTTAAAATTTAATTTTGCTAAGCCTGGTATATCCATCTAGTAAATATTCAATTAAGCTGTCCAGGGTATTTTTAGTTTACCATTATAGTTTTCCTTTAATGTTTAATTCTTTTGCCTAAATTTGCACATACACTTTCACAAATGGGTATTCTGCACATCATCTAAGCTTTTTAAAATGCAGTGCTACAAAGCTTATTGAGAGGCTGAGGGGATTATCCTAATCCAAGTCACTAGTTGAATATACATATAAATTTAATGCCAGAGTATCAAGAACTTTCCTCCTAGCTATCCACTGATAAAAGGCAGAGCTGACTACCTTCACTTAAAGGTACATCTCATATGACCATAGGACGTCCTCAATAACTTCATAGTACATCTGATGGATGGAGCACACGGGTATAAAATCATTTCTAACAAAAGCAAAATAGCTAAAAATTTATGAGCAGGGACTATTAGAAACTGTTTTCATAACAAGCATATTACTTCTTTTTTAAATACGTTAAGTTCTGGGGTACATGTGCAGATGGTGCAGGATTGTTACATAGGTACACACATGCCATAGTGGTTTGCTGCATTCATCCCCTGTCATCTACATTACGTATTTTTCCTAATGTTATCCCTCCCTAATCCCCCCACCCCCCGCTATCCCTACCCTAGCTCTCCCACCCCACAAGAGGCCCCGGTGTGTGCCGTTCCCCTCATTGTGTCCATGTGTTTTGCTGTTCCCCTCATTGTGTCTATGTGTTCTCATTGTTCAACACCCACTTATGAGTGAGAACATGCAGTGTTTGGTTTTCTGTTCTTCTGTCAGTTTGCTGAGAATGATGGTTTCCAGCTTCAGTCATGTCCCTGCAAATGACAGGAACTCATCATTTTTTATGGCTGCATAGAGGTAAAGCAGCTTCTGCAGGGTCATACAGTTGTTAGGTGGTGACTTAGTCCATCTTCCAGACAGACATTCTGAAATACAATACCTCATGCCCCCTCCTCTTTAAAAAGGGAATGCTTACAGTGTATCTTCTCAGGTTGTTGTTCATCTCTAGTAACTTTCCCATGAAATTTGTTTTAATTCATGGGTCTTTCTGGCACCAAAGTGTGAGGCTCAGAGAGAATTTAAACATAAGTTATGAATTGACTAATGTAATGTCTTGCTTATCCAATTTAGAGGCATTTATTAAGTACTTACTATGTTTTTGGCACACATAGGTGAACATTCTAGAAAGAAAAATTGATTAGAAAACATTGTAACATATGTATTATGGGTTACCACAAACCACTAAAAAACATCAGCAGAGGACAGTGTTAACTGGACCAAGCAGCAGGGATGGAGTTGTATCATGGGAGGCTTTACGTCCCGTCAGTGGCTGATTTCATTTCCTGCAGCATGTTTCCCAAACAATTCCTACCCTCTCCAAGCTGGCAACACTGTCTCTGCTCTTATTTTCTCCCTTTACTGTGAAGATCAAGGCCCCTCTCTAACGAGCCTCTTAGTGTTCTGTCTGGCAATCTCTATCACCTGTTGTCCTTCTTCTGTTTTTATTAAAAAAAGCAAAAAACAAAAACAAAAAATCTCTCTTCTGCTAACCAAAGTTGACTCTTCCAGCTCGGTTCTGGATAGCAATCTTTCCCATTTCCTGCAGGTTGTCTGCGATCTGACTTTATAATGGTTTATTACCATTACTCAGACTAGAAAAGTGCCCAAGTATCCTATATGCTTAAAACAAAAGACATAGCACCACCAATAAGTTACATTTTCTTTCTTTTCTTTCCCTACCTCTCTCCCTCTCTCCCTCCCTCCCTCCCTCCCTCCCTCCCTCCCTTCCTTCCTTGCTTGCTTTTTGTCTTTCTTCCTTGCTTTCATTTATTTTTTAAGAGATGGAACCTTTCTCTCTTGCCCAGGCTGGAGTTCAGTGGTATGATCACAGCTCACTACAGTCTCAAACACCTGGGATCAAGCAATCCTCTGGCTTCAGCCTCTCAAGTAGCTAGATTGCAGGTATGCACCACCATACCTGGACCATTGTTTTTGGTTTTGTTTTCTTGTAGAGTCAGGGGTCTTGTAGTCTTGGGCTCCGACCTCAAGCAATTCTTTTGTCTCTGCCTCCCACAGTACTGAACTAAGTTACTTTTCTATATATTTTTTCTATCTCCGATAAACATTTCCAAACTAGCCTGGACTGTTTGCTGCCACTTCCCTGTCTTCTTGCACGTCCCTGAACTTTTAATTCTAATAAAACTACACTGACTTTCTCTACTCATTTGTTCAAATCTGGCGTATTGCTCTCACTCTCCATTCTGCTTTATATTTCATCAATATATGACTTTGACTCAATTCTTTTCCTCTTTCTTATTCCTAAATTCCATAAAATTTCTCTCAAACAGCATTTTCCTAAATGCATTTCTAATATGTCGTTCCAACTCTTTAAATAGCCTTCTAAATATTATTTCTCTAGACAAATCAAATATTGCTTCTGCTTGAAATGACCTTCCTTTTGTCTGTCTACTGAAATTTTATTCATCAACCATGATCTAAAGTGAGTATCATTCATTTCATAAATCTTTTGTTTTCTCTTAGCCAAAATGCAATGCTCTCCTTTGTGCTTTTGTAACACTTAGTAATATTTTTCACATTGATGATTGTTGCTATTTCTTAAGTTTATGAAATTTTTCAAAAGTAGAGATTTTAAAAAATGGTATAACAGACATATGCTCCAATACATATTAACATTTGTTATACTTGTTTTAGATGTATTTTTGGGAAAAAGAAATATATGACAAAATCCTCCTGCATTTCAAAACTGCTGTGCTAAAATAATTACACCTAGAACTAATATTCTATTGATTCTGTTTTTTATTTTGAATGCCTATATGTGTGTGGTTATGTTTAGATGTGTATAAAACACAGTTCAAACATAGAACTCTGTGTGTGTGTGTGTGTGTGTGTGTGTGTGTGTGTGTGTGTGTGTTCTTAAAGTACATAATATTGGTTTCTGTGAGTTTTTTTAAATAAAATAGTGCTTGCTGTACACAGCGCTTTGCACCTGGATTTTTCACTAAACATTATGTTTAGTAATATATCTAGGTTGATGTGTTTATATGGTACAACAGGTCATTAATTTTAAATCTTCATACAAAATCGATCAAATCTTTCATGCTATCTCCTTAGACATTACAATTTTTTAAATTTGTGTTTGTTCTGTTTTGTTACTACAAGCATTGCTAGGATAAACATTTTGTGCACACGTGCAGACGTTTCTACACAGTTTATTTATGGTGTCCACGAAGTCTCTATATCTTCATTAGAGACCTCTGTGTTCTATTCTATTCTTAGCACAAATGTATATTTTCAAACCTGATCTGGTAGACAACTCCTTGGGAGTCATTAACAGGGAAGGTAGCTGACAGATTTTTTTCAGGTCATTATTATAAGCAGAGATCTCATGCATAGAAATTTTTAGTTGCTCTATAAGTGGAAGGGCATTTTTCTATCATTACTTTAATATTGCCAAAGCAATCTTCAAATAGGTTGGTTCTATGTATACCCCAACAATAAATACATGAAAGTTCTCATGACTCCAGATTCTTGACAAGAATTGGTATTATCAGACTTTTAATTCTTTTACCAAATGAACAATACAATTATTAATTTTGTTTTAATACGAATTGTGTTTAGTACAAGTACAAGGTTATTATTATCTTGTGTAATTATGAACAATAATATCTCCATCCTGAGAATTGCCTATCCATAACCTCTAGCTATTAGGTTGTGTTATGATTTACTATTAATTTTAGGAATTTCTATGTAGAGTCTGTTCTAACATGTCATCTTTCACATACGTGGCAAATACGTACTTCCCATCTGTAGCATCCCTTGAAACAGTTTTCATTTTAATACAATAAAATATATCAAAATATTTGTATATACAAATTAGGAACACTAATTTCTTTGTTTGTATTTAAACTGGCTTTATAAATGCAATCATTCTGAGGATATTTTCTGATACGATGTGATCCTTTGTATTTTATAATACTTTGAAGGTTTCTTTCATAATTAGGTTTTTAATAACTCTAGATTATACTGTGTTAAGGTGTAAATGTATTAATTTGAACTAGAGAAAGAAGAATAGAAACAGAGGAGCAAAGTATTTTACTTTAATATATATATCTGTAAAGATTTTTCTTAAAATCTTGAGCATGTAATACTTCTATCCTTTTAATAAAAATGGGAGTAAGTTTCAAATATTTACTTCTAAAGTCATTGATTTCAAACACATTAACAGTGTGGATTCTTGCTGCCCTGGAGAGAAGAACAAATTACTTAAGTACCTTTCTGTTGTAGCAGTTATAAAACTGCTATAGAAAATCCAGGGTGGTCTATGACCAGCCACCCTGAACATACCTGATCTCATCTGATCTCAGAAGTTAAACAGGGTTGGACCTGGTTAGGACTTGGATGGGAGATTGCCTGAAAATATCAGGTGCTACAGGCTTAAATAAACAACAAAAAAAAAGATTTTTTTTTGCAGAGAAAATACCTATAATTTGATCATTTAAAAAATCACTGCACACCATTAAATAGTCTTTCTTTAAGTAGAACTGATGGTAATTGAAATCAAATTATCTAAGTAATTTTGTACTCATTATTCTCTAAACTACAAAATTTTCTGAAATTCCTATACATTTAATGTATGAGGAGCCAGGTGCGGTGGTTTAAGGCTGTAATCCCAGCTACTCATCAGGAGGCTGAAACAGGCAGATTGTTTGAACCTAGGAATTTGAGCCTGCACTAAGCGATGAACGTGTGGCTGCATTCTAGACTGGATGACAGAATGAAACTCCATCTTTAAGAAAAAACGTTACAAATTAAAGTGAAAATAAATGTGCGATAAATGTGAATGTAGTATGGAGGATAGGTCTAGGTCAGCTCTGTTCTATGTCACAGATTTTTGCACATCTGCTTTCTCCATTACATTTAATGTCCCGGAAAAGAGATACATAGTCTGGATATCTTTGGAAAAGCTATAACTCTGAAGTTGCCACACAAAATAGGTACTCAGTAGTTGTTTAGTTAATTAGAACTGAAATCCCGTGTGCTTCTAAAGATCAGGACTTAAAAAAACTGTGGCAGATAATGAACAGCCTTGGGCTAAGGATAAGAAGATTCAACCCTATAAGAAATAATGAGTTGTATTGTTTTATACATTCCTCTTTGCTGATTTTCCTAGAATCCAAATGTTCCTTGGCTCATGACCTCCCCACAATCTAACTTACTTTTTACATTTCTGGGATTTAGATTATCTACTTCGAATGAAAAACGACACCTACTGCTGCTAAGTTTATATGGGAACTATAGAATCCCATATAAGAATGCTTGCTTGTTTCTACCATTCTTATTTTCTATTTCTGAAATGGACCTACTATACAGTAGTTTCCAATTCAATTCCAGTATGTCCTAAACTCTCTCATCTCCCTGGTTAGTCTTGTCAGGCATACCTTTACCAATTACCATGCATTGCCATGTGAAAAAAGACAGTCCCGTTTCGTTTATGAAGATGATAGACTCTTTCCCCAACTAAGAATCAGAAAGAAAAAAATAAATAAAAGGCCAAGGAGAAAGAGTACCTGTTGGTTATTTTTATTAAGTAGGTTATGTATCTTCTCAGGGCCTCATTTTATTTATTTGCAAAATGAGAGGACTGGACTACTCAGTCTTTAAGACTATTTCTAGAAGTAATGTTCTATTACAGCTACTCACTTTAAAGATTACCCTGATAATTTTCCATGTCCTGTGTGTTTACATTACATTTATATTGACCTTTTCCTCAAAACAGTGTCTATTTCTCAATTTGTTCCCATTGCAATTTGCTCATGTGGCATGCTATATCTAACTAATTTATTGGAAATGTTAGTTATAGAAGGTCAAATAGGTTTCTTGCTTTTAAAGGTCATGTCCTCATGCAAAATGCCCTCATTTTGGAAATACAGGCATTATCTTGTTTTATTGCGCTTTGCAGCCAGTGCAATTTTTTTTACAAATTGAAGGTTTGTGCAACCCTGCATCAGGCAAATCTATTGGTACCATTTTTTCCAACAGCATGTGCTCACTTTATGTCTCTGTGTCAGCATATTTTAGCCATAAAATATTTTAATTGCTTCGTATCTTTTTAGACATAATATTATTTCACACTCAATAGACTATAATATGGTGTAAACATAATGTTTATATGCACAAAGAAACAAAAAATTTGTTACATACTTTATTGCAATATTCACTTTTTACAGATTTTTGGAACGAAATCTGCAATATCTTTAAAGTATGCCTATACCTTTCTATACCAGTTCATTCATTCATGGAGATCTGAACAATTTTTACAACACAGAGACAAATAGACTCAGATGGGCTGTTTACAATTATAAAACCATCAGGAATCAGTTACCTGCTGTCTCTTGAAACCTTCATATGGTCTCTGGTGATTGTTTTCCCAAACTCAATATCTTTAAATAATGATAGCTGGAGTTGGATTGCATATCAATTTATAAACTCAAGTTAAGTACAAATACAATTTACTTAAAAAAAAAAAAACTTTTTGAATAGGTCATTATCCTGTCTAAGTCATGGAACTTTAGGGAAAAAATAATACAAGATATTATACTGAAGACCCCTCATAAAGCGTCTCATGATTCTTCAGATTTTTTTCATATTATGGTGGAAATACTGAGTTTAAAATATCTTTCTTATGCATTTGGACATGCATATAAATATATGTTGACTTTAAGTGACATAGAAATGGGCCTCTTTCTAGTATTGCATAAAATGTTCTGTAACATTTAACATAAAGAGAAAGTATTTGTTTTGACAATACCTATATGAATGAAAAACTCTATCATGTTCAAAAATAGAAAGCCTTGGTTTCTTAAAAAATGGACTTTTACTAAATTAACCTATAAATTTGATACATACCAAAAGTAATTGTGAATTGTTTTCTTGTGGAAATTAAGCAACTGATTCTAATCTAGTAGATCAAGAAATTTTTCTAGTGTAGAAAAACAAGAAGCAGAACTACCTAGGCTATGAAGGCTTTCAATTAAGCTGTTTATATTAAAATACTGTGTTATTGACACTCAGAAGTAAAACCAAGCGTTGAAACAAAGTGGAAACCCAATAGAAGGGACACATATATATGGATTTTTCGTATATATGACAAAAATGGTTTTCTAATTCAGTAAAATAAATGACTATTCCTAATCAAACAGGTTAATCAATGAAAAAATATAATGTTATTCTTACCTCACACCATATATAGGAATAAATAAAAATAAATTCCAGATAGATTAAGCATTTATATGTGAAAATTAATTTTTTTAAAAGAGAAAATATAGACTAACTTTAAAACCTCAGTTAGAAATGGATTTATGAACACTAGATTTTTAAAAGTTATAGAACATAAAGGAAATTTTTCCATGATTTACTACATAGCATAATTATGTCCAAAAAGAAAGCATAAATGATTTAAAATACAAACTACATGCAAGGGAAATGCATTTGCAACCACACCTATATGACAAAACATTAGAATCTACAATATATAAAGAGCTTTAACGAAGCAATTAGAAGAAAATAATACCAAACAGAAGACAGTAATAAATAAAGGAGAGTAAAAGACAATTCAAAGAAAATTCTAGTAGCCAATAAATGTAAGAAGAGATGCTCAACAGCACTTGAAATCTCTAAATGCTCATACAACAGCAGACACTTTTTGATTTATTTGTTTGTCACAAAGGGAAAAAGGGAAATAATTATAATTAGGCAAAGAGTAGAATGAAAACTGTTGCAGACAAGATCCACCAATAGATGCAAAACTGAGTGGGCGAAGCTTAAAGAGAAATAGATTTTACAAAGTTTCAAAGTATCTTACTCAAGATATGTATTAAAAAGCAAAGAGAGTAGTTCTACAGTGGAGAGACCTAACCACCACTTTAACCAAATAAACAAATTTAGCATCACTAGTGATGGCATGTTGACATCATGAATTCCTTGATACTATGCACGAAGAAGGGCACATCATTTCTGTGACATTGTTGCCAAAAATATATCATCTCATTCCAATCATGAAAAACACATGAGATAAACTCAAGTTGAAGAACATTCTACAAAATAACCAATCAGTATTCTTCAAAACTGTCAAGACCATGAAAGACAAGAAAAGATTAAGGAAATATTACATGTTAGAAGAGTGTAACAAAAAACAGAAACTAAATGCAATGTGAAATCCTTACTAGAAGGAAAACACACACACACAAGAAGGAAAACTGGTGAAATTTGAATTAAAGTCTGTAGTTTTAAGTAGCAAATTCTGCCAGTGTTGGTTTCCTAGTTTCAATAATTAAACTATGGTTATGTAAGATGCTAACATTAAATGAATCTATATCAGGGGAATATGGGAACAGTCTTTTAATATTTATGCAACTTTCCTGTAAGCTTACAATTATTTCAATATTGAAAGTAAAAAAAAATCATGAAAAGATTGTAGAGAAACAAATATTTACTAATCATTGTTTCATCAGCAATTTTATACTATATAGTAAAATGTAATATGAGCATACTCTTTAGCTCAACAATATCCCTTCAAAGCATATAATTTAGCAAATCACTTTCAAATTTATTCAGTGGTTATCCCAGAATTTTTACGAATACAGTACTAAACAATGGGAGTATTTTTTTGTGAACAGCAACTTTATGTATGTGTGCACAGTGCCATCGTGTACAATTGAGCATACAGAACACTTCTGTTTCTGTGTGGAGGTGTTTTATTGGAACGTATTATCAAATATATATATCTTATTGAGTAATGACTTAACACCACCGGTCTGGAAAAATTCTAGGCTTTTAAACAATAGGTTAGAATAAATTTAATGTTTGTGAAAGTAGAAAATTGGAAACAAATATAGAGCTAATGAAGAATGAATAAGTAAGTTGTGCCATATGTATACAGTAGAATATTATATATCTGGATCTGACAAACTACAGCCTGTTGGCCAAATTTAGCTAGCTACCTTTTTTCATAAGTTTCATTGAGACACAGCCAGTAATTCTTTTATGTATTATCTATAGCTGCTTTTATCCTAAAATATTTACTGCCAAGGCCTTTACAAAAAAAGTTTGCTGACCACTGCTATGTAAAAATGATTAACATGTAGTTACATACATTGACATGGTTAAATCACCACAATATAATATTTGTGGTAAAAAAAATTTGCAGAATAATGTACCATTTTAAAGAATTTGAGACCATTTGAAATAGTGTGTGTGTGTGTGTGTGTGTGTAGTTTTAATGTGAAAAACATGCATGTATTAGTTTTCTATTGCTTCATAACAAATTATTACAATCGAAGTAGCTAGAAACAAAATGCGTTTATTCCCATGCACATTTCTGTAAGTAAGAAATATGGGCACAGCATGGCTGAGTTCTCTGATTAGTGTCTCACAAAATTAGAATCTAGGCCAAGGCTATGGTCTCATCTGTGCTTTCAGTTTCTCTTGAAGCTCCTTCAGATGGTTGAAAGAATTTAGTTACTTGTATTGTACATCAGAGGTCCCTGTTCTTGCTGCCTGTTAGCTGGGATCACTCACAGCAACCAGAGGCTGTCTAGAATTTTGCTAGAGGAGTTCATTTCCACATACAGCTCCCTCCATCTTCAAAGCCAACAATAGAGAATCCTCCCCATGTTGGCTGTCTCTCATACTTTGAATCTCTTTTTCAGAAACAGCTCTTTTAAGAATTCTCTGATCAGGTCAGGCTATTTGAGAATAAGCTTTTTTTGTTAAGGTAAGCTGAGTTGGGGTCTTAATTAAATCTGCAGCATTCTATTACAGTAGCACCTAGATTAGTGTTTGATTGAATAACTAGGAGATGTGTGTACACTAGTGGTGGGGAATCTCAGCAACCATCCTAGAATTCTGCCTATCAGTGCATAAAAAAAAATACCATTTAATAATATTACTTACTTCAGAAGTGGAGGGAAGCAGACATATTTATTCAAAAAGGCACACAGATGTCTTGAAATCTACTTGAAATATTTTCTTTTTTCAACAAAATTTAAAGCAAATATTTCAACTTACTAAAATGCAATGACATTTTATATTTAGCACATAGATGTATATTAGGGTATTTCTTATATTTCCATGTATTTGAACTTTTTCAATTGAATAAAATAAATTTGACTTCAAGTTTCACTTCAAATCCTTCCTTTCAGCTGAAGCATTCTCCAACATTTTCTTTTTTCTTACACTTTCACAATTCTTACAACTAATACAATCTTTCCTGATTATCACGTACATGCCCTAGACCATTTTGTGCAATTTACCTACATGAACATTAATCAATACATAAAACCTGTAAGAAAGATAGGAATATCTAGTTGAAAAGAAAAATGTATGGCTAAGTAAGTTAAGTTTCTGATATTCTTACATTGGATCAATTTGGCTGAATTGAAACACTTAGTATTTTTTTACTTCATCTAATGAGTTTTTAATTATTAGTGCTAACTAATAATTCTTGCCACTATAATTCTTAAATAAATTGTAAAACTATAATTCTTAAAAAAAAATAAGATTTTATGACCCACAGCCTCTAAACAGTAATATATATGGAGTAGTTTCTATTAAAACAAGTGATTAAATTGATTAAATGGAGAAGAATTCCTAGCACATCAGATGAGAACATCCAGTAAAAGATTTAAATTCCTTTATAAATCTGAATAGAGTTAGTGGTGGGTCTGGGGATGTAGGTTTAGGTATAGAATTACATTTTGACTTTGAGCCAATGTTAAAATTTCATTCTAATTCTCATGCTTGGAGTCATCCCTACTGAAGGTTACTACTTTCCTTTAACAACAAGGAAATCCTTTCTCTATTCTACAGGTTCATAGAGTATAATGTTTAAGTTCTCACATCATCTCACTGCTTTGCTAAAATTTCAAATACTTGATTCTCCTTAGAAATAAATGTCATGGTATTAACTGTATATATTAATAACAATACATAATATATAATACACTCACAAATTTTTCAGAGCATCAGAACTTCAAAACAGCGTGCTAAAACTCATGTCCCAAATAAGTTAACTACACACACACACACACACACACACACACACACACACTCACACACACACTCACACTCTCTCTCTCTCTCTCTCTCTCTCTCTCTCTCTCTCTCTCTCTCTCTCTCATATGTAGTATTCCCCGGTATCCATCCATGGATGATACTTTCCAAGACCCCCAGTAGATATATACTATGTACAATTTTTCCTTCTTATCAATTTCATAAATAGAATATTTACTTTTACTGTTGATCTTAGTGAGTTCAGCATAATTTTTTAGTTAAGTCTAGAACTTTCAACATTTAACCTAAGGAAGTACTTTGTGGCTTCTCTTAGACATATCCAAATAGCTCATCAGCACTCTTGTGCTTTGGAGCTATTGTTAAGTAAAGTAAGAGTTACTTGAACACAAGCACTACAATACCTCAAAAGTTAGTCTGGTAACAAAGTTTGCTGTTAAGTGTAGTAGACAGTGTGAATACACTGGACAGAGGAATGATTCACGTCCTGAGCAGGATGGAGTGGGATGGAGAGAGATTTCATTTTGCTCCACAGAACAGTGCTAAATTTCAAACATAAATTGTTTATTGTGGGAATTTTCCATTTAATATTTCAGAGTGTGACATCAGGTAACCAAAATTGTAGAAAACCAAACCATGGGTAAAGGAGATCTACTATATCTACAAATACTTAATCCTAATCATGTTGGATAAACCAGAGATAGAAAGTCATGTAATGGTTATAGACAGATCTAGACTTTTATGTACATAAAGGGTAATAGGTGATGAAATGTTGGTACTCCTGAATTATAATATAAAATTGTCTCCTAACTACAAGCAAATTCCCCAAGAGGTCATCCTACCTGCCAGGTGATCAAGTTTACCTGACTACAAATTCTACAAGCCACACTAGGGCATGGTGTTTCCTATACAGGCCTCATTAAATGCTACAGACATAATGTTAATAGCAAGAGTATGAACCAAGGCTCAGAAACCTGGATTCTAGACATATCCTCAGTTATATAGAAGTCTGTGACTTTGGGTAGGTGAAATAATTTATCTGATCCTTGAATTATTCCATCTTTAAATCAGGATAATATATATTACCTGACTCTATCAATAAAGTGATGTCTGCACACCACAAAAAATGAGTATGGCTGTGTAAATAATAAATATTTTTTTGCCATCTTTTCTTTTTTTACATAAAAATAAGTCTGAGCTACATTTTCCAGAGCCAATATATGTCCTTTAAGATTTGTCTGAGGTCTGGGTTTCTTCCAAGTGTGATAGAGTCAGTCCTTATTCCTCAATGTCCAAACGAGTGCTCAAATTCCAGCCTGACATCTGAGTTTTCAGCCAGAAGGATGAAGAAGGGATCAATAATATTATGCAGAGTAATCAAGTTATATTTTAATGTGGTTTCCTAGAAGTTTCTGTACAATCTTTCTGCTTACACTGATCTGTCATTTTGCTATTGTATTTGCAAGGGATGTGAATAATACAGTCTTTATTCCAGGAGGCCACATGTCAAGCTCAAAGTCTGGCACTCTATTGCTAAAAAAGGAGAAAGGAGATATTAGGGTAAGTGACTTGCAGTTTCAATTACAATTAAATCCAAGGCCTGGACAGATAATAAGGTATAACTTCCACATTTTAGAGTTATAATTCTGTAATCTTTGTCTATACAAACATATAAAAAAATCTTCACCATATGCACAGTCACACATATATTTAACCTGTCTGTCAAATTTGTGAATATGAAAATCTAGCATAAAAACATAATCTTTTTGATATGCATAGCTTTTAAAAATAACATTTCCATGAGGCACCAAAGCTTTAATATCTAAAACATTCCTAAAAGGGAAAAAAATTATACATACCACAGAGCTCAGAACCTGCTATCAATTCCATTCACAGTGGCAGAATGGCTTTAATAGCAAAGACATTTATGAGTCATAAATTACCATTTATAAATGCAGTGTTTAGTGTTCATTTCAATGGACGACATATGGTCGCAACGTTTCCAAATAGCTTGAACTGATAAATAGGCCACCAAAGTGGTTCAATTTGTTAAAATGCTAACACATTAACTCCTGCAGAAGTTGGGCTGCAGGTTTGCATCTGAAATGCTGAGCACTGACTTTGAGATTGCAAGATGCTACCTTTGGAAACTTGGCCAGGATTTATGAAGTGGATCTCACAGTTCATTTTTCATCATGATTTATATGATTCTTTGCAGAGAGACTTAGTGATCCATCAAGAATAACCCAACTCATTTGCCTTCATATTTCAGAATGAGACTACCCACAACACCAACAATGTCCTACTGTTTTAGCTGAACCATATCTCAGTTACATCTAGTGGACATAATTGGGGAATAGAATGTTCCAATATATTTTAGTACAAATTATTGGAATTATTTAGCTCTTCCAAAGAGAAAGGACAGAACGAGCCAAGAGATGTCTTACTTATAGTTAGCATGTTTATATTAAAAATGAATTTAAAGGGTCTAATATGTGAGGATCTTTACAGTTGTCACTTTGTTCCAACATAAATATCTAAACAAACTGAAAAACAAAAATTCTCTTGAATCTATTGAAGAACTTAGGTCACAGGGAAAACTGCTGCCTCCAAAATTAGTCAAATAGACAGATACAGAAATTCAAAACTTTCCAGAATGGAGGCCAACAAGGAGAATCTTCTGAGGGAACAACTACTGGGATAGAGCAACTAGAAGTGTAATTGACTAATCACTGAAATCTCAGGGTAGACAGCTCAGAATTGTGAAATCCATGGACCCAGGCTTAAGGCAGTACACCCACACTTCTGTGAGTCCTACCTCAAGGAACTCTAAACAACTGTCTTTGTTTTCAGATTACATGACCAATCACCTATGTAGAAAGTCCTAATGAATCAACCACAACATCAAAGAAATTCTCAAATTAATAAATGATTTTAGAAATATTGCAAGATAGGATGTCAATACAGAAAAGTCAATAGCTTTCCTATATGCCAACAGTAAACAACTGAAATCTGAAATTAGAATCACAATACTATTTAAATTGGAACTCCCGAAATGAAATTCTTAGGTATAAACATAACAAAATATGTACAAGATATATAAGAAAAACAAAAAAAAGTGATGAAATACATTTAATAAGAACTAAATAAGTGAAGAGATATTCCATGTTTGTGAATACTAGAAAGACTCAATGTGGTCAAGATTTCAATTATTTGAACTTGATCTATGGATTCATATCAGTTTGAATAAAATCCCAATAAATAGTTCTGTGGGTAATCAGGAAATTGATTGTAAAGTTCCTGTGGAATGGCAGATACCCAGAGTAGCCAAAACAGTACTGAAAGAGAACAAAGTTGGAGGACTCACACTACCCAACAACTTCCAAACTTAGAATAAAGCTACAGTAATTAAGTCTAATATTGGTAAAATAATAGACAAATAGATCAATCAAACAGAATAAAGAGTCCCAAAATGACCCATACAACTGATCTATGACAAGAGAGCAAAGGCAGTAAAGAAAAGACAGTCTCTTAAATAAGTGGTCCTGGGACAACTAGACATTCACATACAAAAAAATGAATTTAGACACAGAGCTTGCGAACTTCACAAAGATTAACTCAAAATATATCCTACACCTAAGTGTTAAATGCAAATCTATTAAACTCCTCAAAGGAGAAATCTTTCTACTTCCAGGAGAAACATAGGAGAAAATCTAGAACTCATTGGGCTTTGTGATTGCTTTTTTGATACAACACCAAAGGCTTGATCCATTAAAGAAAGAACTGATAAATTGGAATTCACTAAAATTTGTAATTTCTGCTTTATAAAAGCCACTGTTATGTGCGTGAAAAGAAAAACTACAGAAAGGAAAAAAATATTTGTTAAATAATATTTAACAAAGAACTCTTATCCAGTTATACAAATAACTCTTACACGTCAACAATAAGAAAATGAGCAACACAATTAAAATATATACAAAAGGCATTACAGATGCATTACAAAAGAAGACAGATAATAAACATATAAAAAGATTTTCAACTTTATACATCATTAAGGAAATGCAAATTAAATCAACAGTGAGATACATACCTATTAGACTACCCAAAATACAAAACACTGACAACACCAAATGCTGATGCGGATGTGTAACAGGAAACTTTATTTATTGCTGGTGGAATTGCAAAATGGTGCAGCTATTTTGAAAAATCGTGGAGTAATTTCTTATAAAACTAAACTTACTTTAGCATTTGATCCAGCAATCAAACTTCTTGGTATTTACCCAAATGTGTTGAATACTTATATCCAGACTAGACCCTATACATGGATGTGTAGGGCTGCTTTATTCATAATTGGAAGCAACTAAGATATCTTTTTGTAGGTAAATGAATAAACTTTGGTACATCCAGGCAATGGGGTACTATTTAGTGCTAAAAAGAAACATTATCAAACCATGAAAAAACGTAAAAGAAATTTCAATGCATATTACTAAATGAAAGAAGCCAATCCAGAAAGCCTACATGGTCTGTGACTCCGACTATGTGACATGCTAAAACAAAGAACAACAATGGAAATGTAAAAAGATGGTTGGTTGCCTGGGGATAAGGGATTGGGGAAGAAATGAATAGGTGGAGCACAGAGGATTCTGGGGGCCGTGAAACTACTCCATATGAGACTGTAATGACAGATACAGATCAGCATACATTTATCAAAGCACAGAGATCGTACAGCACCAATAGTGAAGCCTAATATATGCTATAGACTTTGGGTTACAATGATGTGTTCATCGATTATAATAAATATTCAATTTTGATGTGGGATGTAGCTTGAAGGGGAAGTTGAGGGATGAGTAAACAGATACTTCCTGTACTTTCTGCTTAATTTTGATGTTAAAAACAATAGCTCTAAATGCTAAGCTCTAAAAATGCTCTAAATATCATGTCTATTAAAAAATGAATTTAGAAAGAAGGAACGGACATTTGGCAATATCTTGGAGACAAATGTTATTCGAGGCAGCCCTATCACCATGACATTTCATTCACTCTATGCCTACCGCTAAACCTCATTTAATTTACCATCTCCTCTCAAGACATCTGATTATCAGTTGACACCCCCTCATCTAAATATGAGGTCAGAAAGCCCGTGACCCGCCCTACAGCTTACTTAGCCCCTTCTCCCCAGCATAATTATTACATCCTGTTGTAAATACCTTTCTCTCCTTTAGAGCCTAATTTTCCTGAGGATAAGAGTCATGTTTGCTTTTCTTGATCCTGTTGCTGAGAAGTAGTATTGTACGGTGTTTAAGTTTAAAAAAAAAATCAGAAAAAAACTTCAAAAGCCAAACTACTTAGATCTGAATGTCTGCTTAAGCACTGACTACCTTGACTAGCTGCATGATTCTAGGCAAGTCGTTTAATTCTCTCTGCTTGTCTTCTCATCTGTAAGATGGGGATAATAATGCAACCTACTTCAGAGATTTGTTGAGATAAGTAGGAGTGATAATAAATGTAAAGTACTTAAAAGAGTGTCTGATACATAATACACCATACAGAGGTCTTAGCTTTTTTATCATTGCCAACACTGCACTTGACCACAGTGTTACTTCCCCAGGGAGACACAGAGTGCCATTTTTCTTTCTTGCAAAAGGAAGGGTCTTGTCCTCTGCTGAAAAGATTATATGCATGTGATGAGGTGCATTTGTGGAGAGAAGGACTTTCCCTGCAGCCTTGAAATCACATTATTGAGAGAATTTTTTTCTACCTTCATTTCTGTCTCTTAGACTTTGCCCTGACCTGAAGATTTGAAAAGAGATTAAATTCCTCACAGCCCAGTATGCTCTTCTTCCCAACCCAAAGTCTAAATTGTTTACAATGGTCTGCTCTTGTAGAAAAGAAATCACTTCGTATGTTCAGATTTCATCAAGCAGTTAGATGTGGTTGCTCCCAGCTGTGATGGATAGAAGCAAGAAAATAGTAGATGAAGAGAGGGGTCTGAAAAGTCATAGACAAACAGAGTCCTTGTATAAGAGATCACGTGCTTGCTGTGTTCAAACCCCAGGGCAGTAATTCAGATAAAGGTGGCAATGGGAAGGAGAAATATGACCCTGAAAACAGAACATAGGAGAAAGAGTCAGGACAATGAGGCAAAGCCTCAGGTTCTGGTCTAGATGCTGCTATGCACTAGTCAGGTATTCTTGAGCACAATCTGTTAATTCTTTGAATCAGAGCTATATTACACAGCAGATGGATTTCTGAGAGAGTTAAATGATAAGGTAATATGTAGACAATTTTAAAAGTATACAGGAAAAAGCAATTTTCTATCAAGCCCATTTCTTCTTGTTTGGAAAATAGGCAGACAATTTTTTTTTAATTGGGTGTACGATCTTTGTGGTGACTGTATGAATGTTTTTTAGAGACATTGAACCAATGAAGGACATATACACATATTCATACATATATGAATGATATAAGAAATTGGTTCATATAATTACAGAGGTTGGCAAGTCCCAAGATGTGCAGGGTGAGTTACAAGCAAAAGAATAAGGAGAGCTGATGATGGAGTTCCAGTCAAAAGGCATGAGAAGCAGGAGAGCCAATGGTGCAATTACAGTCCAGAGGCTGATAGGCTTGGGACCCACGATGAACTGATATTTCAAGTCCCAAGGCAAGAAAAAGTCAGCACTACAGGTTAAATGCAATTATTTAGGAGTGAACATCTTTTATAGGAGGTTCAGCCTTTCTGTTTCCATTCAACTGAAGAGAGTAGTGTCACTTACATTAAGGTGGGCAGCCTGCTTTACTTGGTCTACTATTCAAATGTTAATCTCATCCAGAAGCACCCTCACAGACTCACCCAGAATAATGTTTGGCCAAATGTCTAGGCACTTCATAGCCCAGTGAAGTAGTGAACATATGATATTAACCATCAAAGAGACTAAAATAATAATAATAGAAAGTTCCTAGAATTTATCTCTGTCCATTCTGTTGTATTATCTGATGTCATATAGGACACTTCTACTGAAAAGCTTTACATGATGCCATTAACCTTTAATCTACTCCAGTCACTTTGTAACATCTACCATCTTCTACATTCTCCCAGCCCCAGTCTTCTGCCTGAGGGCTATATGGAAACAGCTTGCCTCTGTCATTGCCTATCAGCAAGATATTCATATAACAGTGTCAGTTTCTGATTCCGAATGTCTGAAACCTTCTACCTAGAAAACGCTAAGGACTTGCCAAAAGGCTCCTAGAGCAGATAAATAATGTCAATTTCAGGATACAAAATCGATGTACAAATATTAGTAGGATTTCTCTACACCAATAAGTTTCAAGCTGAGGCCCAAATCAAAAACACAATCCCGTTTCCAACAGCCACCGACAAATAAATAAATAGGAATACATTTGTCCAAGAAGGTAAAATATCTCTACAAGCAGAACTACAAAACACTGTTGAAAGTGAAGTAGAAAGTATAAAAGGTAAAATATCAAAAAATTGCTCTTAAGTTGATTTTAAAAGATAAGGATGCATATTGTTAGCCTTAGAGCAATCTCTGAAAATCTTCTCAGAGCTATGCTTAGAAGCCAATAGGTGAGATAAATAGAATATGAAAAAAATTTCAGTAATCCCAAATAAAACAGGAAGTGAGAGAGGAATCAAAAACAAAAGAAAAAAATGGGAAACCCAGACTCAGATTTTAGACCTAAAAGGAAATTTTATGAAAATCAATTGAAATGCAAATGATCTAAAACTCCACTTAAAAGGCAAGACTAAATTATATGCTATCTAAAGAAGGTAGACTTTAGGGAGGCTGAGGCGGGCGGATTACCTGAGCTCAGGAGTTCAAGAGCAGCCTGGGCAACATGGTAAAACCCCCTCTCTACTAAAATGCAAAAAATTAGCCAGATGTGGCAGTGTGCACCTGTAGTCCCAGCTACTCAGTAGGCTGAGGCAGGTGAATCGCTTCAACCCGGGAGGCAGAAGTTGGGGTTAGCCAAGACTGCACTCCAGCCTGGGGGACAGAGCAAGACTCCATCTCAAAAAAAAAAAAAAAAAAAAGGTAGACTTTAAATATAAAAAGACAAACATTTTGAAAAAAATATGGAAAACGATACACCACATGCAAAAGGTAAACACAACAAAGCTGGCAATCTTATATTAATTCAGTAGTACCCCCTTATCTATGGTTTCACTTTTCATGATTTTAATTACCTGAGGTCAACCACAGTCTGAAAATATTAAATTAAAAATTGCAGAAATCAACACTCAAAAGTTTTTTATTGTGTGCTCTTCTGAGTAGAGTAATCAAATCTCAAACTATACCCCTCAGTATTACCAAGGGTCTGAATCATTCCTTTGTCTGGCACGTCCATGTTGTATAGGCTACTTGCATGTTACCTAAAGTCATTTTGTTATCAAATCAAGGGCTGAAAAATATAATTTTGAGAGTCAAAAGATATACCACAAACTTGGTCCACTTTTTTAAAAATTTTGAGAACCTATTGTCTTCATTTGGATCCTTTTGCTTTCATATTTATTATCTTAACATTTAATACCTCTGTTTTCTGTTTGTAATTTGTTATATTTCAAATATTTCTTTTATGTTTTTCCAATATTTTATTATGGAAGTTTAAGCACACTGAAAAACTCAATTTTACAGTGAGCATTAGATGGCTCCTGGTTAGATTTCACAATTAGCATTTTACTAGCTTTTTTTCCACAAAACCTATTGTGATTATCATTATAATATCATTGTGCTTAAAGATTAATTCAAGTACAATGCCTTGTTACTACTGTTGATCATTCTAATAAAATAACATGGCACATCTCTATTTTTTAGGCATTTTAATTTTCAAAATTTTGGAATATTTGAATGTCTCTTGTAAAACGTATGTCTATTATGTTGAATACTGTATTATTAGCTTTATTTTCCTAATATTCTTCTGATAAAAAATAGTTGATTTTTTTATTAACCTGCTATGTTACCTCCTTATAAAATTCAATTATTAGCTCTGAAAGTTATTTTTGTTTATTTTTTAGTTCCTTCTATATAAATAATCATATCATTGGAAAATAGAAAGTTTTTTTTATATTCTTTCCACCTTTTATTTTTATTTCTTTCCTGACTACACTATCTCCTGTACAAGCTTAAATAAAAGCAGTGAAACTATTAATCCTTAACTTGTTCTCCAACAGAGATATAAAAAGGTTAAACATTCTATGATTAAGTATGAGATTAACTGCAGATTTTTCATTAATGCCCTTTATCAGATTAATTTTTTGTAGTTTCTGAAATTTTGCATCATAAATATTAAAGTTGAATTTTTCAAATGTTTTTTCTGCATCCACGGAAATGCTTGTTTTTCCCCTGCATTTTGTTAATATAATAAATATTGCATTATTTGTTTTTGAAATGCTAAACCAATCTTGAATTCTTGGGAAGAAATCTGAAATCTACTTAGTCTTGGTGTTTTATAGTTTTTTACATGTTGCTAGATTGGGTTAGATAACATTTTATAAAGTGTTTTTATATTTGTATTCATGAAGGGTATCAATCTGTAACTTAAATTTTTTAATGTCTTTGTCTGGTTCGGGTATTAAGATTATGTGGACATCATGAAAATAGTTGGAAAGCATTCTGTTGTCCTCTACTTTTTCTAAAAATGTTTCTTTTTTCTTTTCTTTTTTATTTTGTTTATTTATTTTTATTTGAGCGGGAGTCTTGCTCTGTGGCCCAGGCTGGAGTGCAGTGGCGCAATCACTGTAACCTCCACCTCTCAGGTTCAAGTGATTCTCCTGCCTCAGCCTCCTGAGTAGCTGGGACTACAGGCATAAGCCACCATGCCCAGGTAATTTTTTGGTATTTTTATTAGAGACAAGATTTTACCAGATTGGCCAGGGTGGTCTGAATCTTCTGATGTTGTGATCCACCCACCTCAACCTCCCAAATTGCTGGAATTACAGGTGTGAACCACCATGCCCGGCCTCTAAGAGTGTTTCTTTAAATTGATTTGATTCCTTTCTTGGACACACCAGTGAAACAGATGCCTGGAATTTTCTTTTTGGAAGGAATATTATAATAAATTTATTTTTTTATTAAACATTAGGATATTCACATTTTTTCTCTCATCTTTGTGTCTGATTACTTTAGGTTAGTTGTATTTTCAAAAGAAATTGAACAATTTCATAATGACAGGCACTAGATAGTTTTTAGTATTCTCTTATAATCCTTTTAAAATCTCTAGGACCTCTTATGTTCTCACATGTGGGAGCTAAGCTATGAGGACACAAAGGCATAAGAATGATATATTGGGCTTTGAGGACTCCAGGAAAGGTTCGGGTTTGGTGAGGAATAAAAGACTACAGCTTGGCTCACACCTGTAATCCCAGCACTTTGGGAGGCCGAGGCGGGTGGATCACGAGGTCAAGAGATCGAGAACATCCTGGTCAACATGGTGAAATCCCGTCTCTACTAAAAATACAAAAATTAGCTGGGCATGGTGGCACTTGCCTGTAGTCCCAGCTACTCAGGAGGCTGAGGCAGGAGAATTGCTTGAACCCAGGAGGGGGAGGTTGCGGTGAGCCGAGATCGTGCCATTGCACTCCAGCCTGGGTGACAAGAGCGAAACTCCGTCTCAAAAAAAAAAAAAAAAAAAAAAAAAAGACTACAGCTAGGCATGGTGGGTCACAGCTGTAATCCCAGCACTTTGGGAGGCCCAGGCAGTGGATCATGAGGTCAGGAGTTCAAGACCAGCCTGGCCAAGATGGTGAAACCCTGTTTCTACTAAAAATACAAAACTTAGCTGGGCATGGTGGCAGGCACCTGTAATCAAAGCTATTTGGGAGGCTGAGAGAGAGAAATGCTTGAATCCAGGAGGCAGAGATTGCAGTAAGCTGAGATCTCACCACTGCACTCCAACCTTGGCCACAGAGCAAGACTCCGTATAAAAAAAAAAAAAAAGACTACACATTGGGTACAGCATACACTGGTCTGGTGATGCGTGCAACATCTCAGAAATAACCACGGGTTTCTGTCTTTAATCCATCTGGAGTTAATTTTAGTGTAAGGTGTCAGGAAGGGGTCCAGCCACGATTTGCTGCAGTAGGAAATCGAACATCAGTGTTAGGATTTACAGTGAAAATGGTATGTTTTTTAATTTTTAACTTTTGTGGGTACATAATAGGTATATATATTTATGGGTTGCATGAGATATTTTGATACTACCATGCAATGCATAGTGAGTGATCACATCAGGATAAATGTTATAAATAAACCAATTATACTCTTAAAAAAAAAAAAAAGAAATAACCACGGGTAACCAAACACCACCTGTTCCTCAAAAGCCTATCAAAGCAAAAAATACATAAAAATTTTAAAAATAAAAATAAATAATATCTGTAGGCTATGTAGTGAAAATTTTTGTTACTCATAATATTGATAATTTGTACTTGCTGTTTTTTCTCAGTTGGTCCTGCTAAGGTACTTTTTGAAGAATAAAATCTCAGCTTTGCTCATTTCATTTATTGCTTGTTACGTTATTCATTTTTGTTCTTATTTTAACTCATTTGTTTCATTTGATTTATTTTGCTTTTTTTCTAGCTTCTTTTTTACTCAATTTTTTTTAAAAATATATTTTATTGCGTTTTATGTTTTGGGGTACATGTGAAGAACATGCAGGATTGTTGCATAGATACATACAGGCCAATGTGGTTTGCTGCCTTCCTCCCCATCACCTATATCTGGCATTTCTATTCAACTTTTATATATAATGCGTATATGTGCAGGCTTGTTACATGGATATATTGCACCAAGGTAGTAAGCAGAGCACCCTATAGTTAGTTTTTCAACTCACACTCCTCTCCCCCGTCTAGTAGTCTGCCCTGTTTATTGTGTCCATGTTTATGTCCATAGGTGCTCAGTGTTGAGTGTTTAGCTCTCACTTATAAGTGAGAATATGTGGTATTTAATTTTCATTCCTGTGTTAATTTGCATGAGATTATGGCAATCACCTCCATCCATGTTGCTTTAAAGAACATAATTTTATTATTTTTAATGAATGTACAATATTCCATTGTGTATGGACCACATTTTCTTTAACAACCCACCACTGATGAGTACCTAGGTTGATCTCATGTCTTTGCTATTGTGAATAGTGCAGTGATAAACATGTGAGCGCATGTGTTTTTCAGTATAACAATCTATTTTCCTTTGTATGTACACCCAGTAATGGGAATGCTGGGTCAACTGGTAGCTCTGTTTTAAGTTCTTTGAGAAATCTTTAAACTGCTTTCCAAGGCCACTTGTCAATGTTTGCTTTTGCTGCAATTGTTTTTGAAAACTTAGTCAAAAATTCTTTGCAGCTAGAAGAGTATTCTCTAAATTTTTTTCCTAGTACTTTTATAGTTTGAGATTTTATAGTTACATTTTTAATCCATCTTGAGTTAATTTTTGTACATGGTAAAAGGTAAGGTCCAGTTTCATTCTTCTGCTTATGGCTAGCCACTTATCTTAGCACCATTTATTAAATAGAGAGTCCTTTTTCCCACTGCTTGTTTTTGTCAAGCTTGTCAAAGATCAGATGGTTAAGCATGGATCTTTATTTCCAAGTTTTCTATTCTGTTCAATTGGCCTGTATGTCTGTTTTTGTACCAGTACCAGGCTATTTTGGTTAATATAGCCTTATAGCAGAGTTTGAAGTCAGGTAGTGTGATGCCTCCAGCTTTATGTTTTTTGCTTAGAATCAACTTGGCTATTTTGGCTCTTTTTTGGTTCTATATGAATTTTAGAATAGCTCTTTTTTTCTAATTCTGTAAAAAATGATTTTGGTGGTTTGAAAGGAATAACATTGAATCTATATATTTCTTTGGGCAGTATGGCCATTTTAATGATATTGATTCTTCCAATTCGTGAGCATGAAATGTTTTCCTATTTATTTGTCTCATCTCTGATTTCTTTCAGCAGTGTTTTAAAGTTCTCCTTGTAGAGATCTTTCCCTTACTTACTAACTGGATTCCTAGATATTTCATTTTCTTCATTGCTGTTGTAAATCAGATTATGTTCTTGATTTGACACTCAGCCTGGACATTATTCATGTATAGAAATGCCACTGACTTTTACACATTCATTTTGTATCCTTAAGCTTTACTACAATAATTTATCAGTTCTGGGTGCCTTTTACTGGAGTCTTTAGGGTTTTCTAGGTATAAAATCATATTGTCAGTAAAGAGAGATATTTTGACTCTTTCTTGACCTATTTGAATGTCATTTATTTCTTTCTCTTTTCTGCATGCTCTGATTAGGACTTCCAGTACTATGCTGACTAAAAGTGGGAAGAGTGGGTGTCCTTGTCTTTTTCCATTTCTCAAGGGGATTGGTTTCAGCTTTTGCCCATTCAGTATGATGTTAGCTGTAGGTCTGTCATATATGGGTTTTATTATTTTGAAGTATCTCCCTTCTATGCCTAGTTCATTGAGTGTTGGT
Organism: Alouatta palliata; assembly: GCA_004027835.1. Taxonomy (NCBI): domain Eukaryota; kingdom Metazoa; phylum Chordata; class Mammalia; order Primates; family Atelidae; genus Alouatta; species Alouatta palliata. Next base: position 104,544 of record PVKV010006428.1, read on the forward strand.
CATTATGAAAGCTTATGGAATTTTATTAAAAGCTTTTTCTGTATCTTTCAATATAAACATATGGTTTCTTAATTATGTTTATATGATGAATCACATTTATTGATTTGTGTATATTGAAGCAGCTTTGCATTCTATCAATAAAGCCTGCTTGATCATGTTGTATTAACTCCTGATATGCTGCTAGACTGAGTTGCTAGTATTTCGTTGAGAATTTTGGCATCTAGGTTTATCAGGGATATTTACCTGAAGTTTTCTTTTTTTATGGTGTATCTGCCAGATTTTAGTATCAGGCTGATACTGGCTTCACAGATTGAATTAGGAAGAAACCTCTTTCCTTAATTTTTTGAAAAAGTTTCAGTAGGATTGATATGACTTAAACTTTGGCTGATCTTAAACTATGTTTTATGTATAGATGAAAAGAATGTATATTCGTTGGTTGTTGGGTAGACATTCTGTAGATGTCCATTATGTCCAGTTGGTGAAGTGTCAAGTTTAAGTCCAGAGTTTGTTAGTTTTCTGCCTCAATGATCTGTTTCATACTGTCAGTGGAGTTTGAAAGTCTCTATTATTGTGTTGCTGTCTAAGGCTTTTCATAAGCCAAGAAGAACTTGTTTTATGGATCTGAGTGCTGGGTACATATATAGTTAGAATAGTTATATCCTCATGTTGGATTAGACCTTTTAACATTATGTAATGTCCTTCTTTATCTTTCTTTTTATTGATACAAAATCTGTTTTATCTGATGTAAGAATAACAACTACTGCTCTTTCTTAGTTTTTGTTCACATTGTAGATCTTTCTCTATCTCTTTACTTTGAGCATGTGGGATTCATTACATATGAGATAGGTTTTTTGAAAACAGCAGGTGGTTGAGTCTTGTCTTTTTATCCATTCTACTACTCTGTGTCTTTTAAGTGAGGCATTTCACCCATTTACATTTAGTGTTAGTACTGATATACATGAGTTTTATCCTGTCATTGTGTTGTTAGCTGATTGTTATATGGACTTGATTGTGTGCTTGTTTTATATGGTCTGTGGGCTATGTGTTTAAGTGTATTTTTGTGGTAGCAAGTGTCATTCTTTCAGTTTCATGCTTAGCATTCCTTTAAAGACATCTTGTAAGGCTGGTCTATTTGAGATTTTATTACCTCTGCATTTGTCTGAGAATAATTTTATTTCTCCTTCACTTGTCAAGCTTGTTTTGGTGAGTATGAAATTCTTGTTTGGAATTCCCATTCTTTAAGGATGCTGAAAATAAGCCCCTAATTTATCTAGCTTGTAATCTGTTACTAGCCTGATAGGGTTCCCTCTGTATGTGACTTGGCCCTTCTCTCTAGCTGCCTTTAAGACTTTTTTTTTTGCCTTGAAGTTTGTGAATCTGTTGACTCTGTGCCTTGGGGTTGGTGGACCTGTATAGTATAGAGCCAGTTAAAATTAGAAAAAAATTTTGTGGACTACATCCTTAAATACATTTGTCAAGTTGTCCTCATTTGTCAGCAATGCCAGTAAGTTACAGATTTGGGCTCTTTACATAATCACATATTTTTGGGGGGCTTTGTTTATTTTTAAAAATTGTCTTTTCCATATTTTTGTCCAACTGAGTTAATCTGAAAAAACAGCCTTTGAGCTCATAAATCCTTTCTTTGGCTTGTTTTATTTATATTTTTATTTATTTATTTAACAGAGTATGTTCTGTTACCAGGCTGGAGCGCAGTAAGTAGCATGATCCTGGCTCACAGCAACCTCCGCCTCCCTGGTTCAAGTGATTCTCCTGCCTCAGCCTCCTGAGTATCTGGGATTGAAGGCATGCACCACCACACCCAGCTAATTTTTGTGTTTTTATTAGGGACGGGGTTTTGCCATGTTGGCCAGGATGGTCTTGATCTCCTGATCTTGTGATCCGCCTGCCTCAGCGTCCAAAAGTGCTGGGATTACAGGCATGAGCTACTGTGCCTGGCCTATTCTACTCTTAATACTTTTCATTGTATTATAAAATTTTTGTAGTATTTTAATTTTTGAATTTCAGGTTTTTTTTTTTTTTTTTTTCTTGAAATGGCTATTTTGTCTTTCACCTCTTGGATAATTTTACTGGATTCTTTGAGTTCCTTGGATTGGCTTTCAACTTTCTCCTGAATCTTGATGACTTTCATTGCCGTCCAGATTCTGAATTTTATATCTTTCATCTCAAACTGGTTAAGAACCATTGCTAGACAGCTAGTGGACTTGTTTGAAGCAAGAGGACACTGCATTTTTGAGCTACAAGTGTTCTTGTGCTGGTTTGTTTTCATCTGTGGGGTTGGGGAAGGTGGGGATTCTTGTTCTTTTAACTGTGGTGTAATTTGAGTATAGTCAGTTGGCTTCTTTCTGGATGTTTTAAGAGGGCCAAGCCTCTGCACAGAGTGTTTATTTGTGGCTGAATAATTGCCCTGGGTTTCACATGGAGGAATTTTAAGGTATTCTTGGTGGTGGTATTTGGTTTGCAATCCAGTAGATGGTGCTTAAGATTAATAGCTAGTAGATAGGCTCTTAGCCATCTACAAATGCAAGGAAATATTATTCAGTTTGACTATTTTCTAATGGATTTAGGAGTATATTGCCTTATTCTCGAACACATGAAAAATTTCTAGATATCTTCCTGATGTTTAATACTAATATAATTGTTCTGTGGTCAGGAAATATACAGTTGACCCTTGAACAACGTGAGTTTGCATGGCATGGGTGAAGTTTTATGCAAATTTTTCTCAATAAATATATGGGAAATTTTTTTGGAAATTAATGACAATTTAATAAAAATACAGATAATCTGTGTAGCCTACACATATATATTAAAAAGAAAAAGGAATGTCATGAATGCATAAAATATATGTAAAACTACTCTATTTTATTATTTACTACCAAAAAGTATACACAAATCTATTATAAAATGTTAAAATTTAAAAAATTCATGTTCACAAATACTTACAGACTATACATGGCATCATTTGTAGTCAAGAGAAATGTAAACAAATATAAAGTTGCATTATTAAATTTTAACTGCATAAAATTTACTATACTGTATACTGTACTACAGTAGTAATTTTGTAGCCATGGCCTGTTGCTATTGTGTGAGCTCAAATGGCGTATCTGCTTAAAATGCGGTGTGATGCATCACTGAGTGAGTTCTCTCCAGTAAATTGTGTGTCACGGTAAAAAGTGATCTCTTGCAGTTCTTGCATATTTTTAATTGTATTTAAAGCAACACCACACACTATTAAACTTTGAATAACACCGTGGAATCCACACAAAATATCGGTAATAATATTGGAAGTGTTATCAAGAAGCAGAAAAATGTTATGGCATAACAAAAAACAAAAAAAGTTAAATTGTTTGTTATACCTTGTAGATTAAGGTCTATGGTTTCCTACTATTTCAGGATAAATGAAACCAGCTTTAAGACTACTATAAAAAAAAAAGAAAAAGAAATTCCCAAAGCTATCCCTGCAGCTATACTAGCATGCACAAAAACCTTTCACTTTTCATTAAATACTTTTGATATCTCTTATTTTAAATGCAACTTTCATGTGGGTGCAGGATTGCTATAAGAAAGGCATACCTAGGCCGGGCACGGTGGCTCACACCTGTAATCCCAGCACTTTGGGAGGCCGAGGCGGGTGGATCACGAGGTCAAGAGATCGAGACCATCCTGGTCAACATGGTGAAACCCCGTCTCTACTAAAAATACAAAAATTAGCTGGGCATGGTGGCACGTGCCTGTAGTCCCAGCTACTCGGGAGGCTGAGGCAGGAGAATTGCTT
>PVKV010006429.1:0-41456 GCA_004027835.1 Alouatta palliata
GGCGGATCACGAGGTCAAGAGATCGAGACCATCCTGGTCAACATGGTGAAACCCCGTCTCTACTAAAAATACAAAAAAAATTAGCTGGGCGTGGTGGCGTGCGCCTGTAGTCCCAGCTACTCGGGAGGCTGAGGCAGGAGAATTGCTTGAACCCGGGCGGCGGAGGTTGCAGTGAGCCGAGGTCGCGCCACTGCACTCCCGCCTAGCGCCTGGTGACAGAGTAAGACGCTGTCTCAAAAAAAAAAAAAGGGTGTGTGTGTGTGTGTGTATATATATATACACACAATAAATGAATAACTAGATCAATGAAATAAAAACACATACAAAAACAAACCATAATTTAAAAAATTAGATTCAACAGACATAATATTACTGTCAAATTACAATAAAGGTTTCTAAATACTTATCCTCAATTTTTGTATCCATCTTTTTTTTTTTTTTTTTGAGACGGAGTTTCGCTCTGGTTACCCAGGCTGGAGTGCAATGGCGCGATCTCGGCTCACCGCAACCTCCGCCTCCTGGGTTCCAGCAATTCTCCTGCCTCAGCCTCCCGAGTAGCTGGGACTATCCATCTTAACATAGTCTGGTGACAGTTTGTGGATCATCAGAAGCCTCTGAGCTAAACTTTGGGTAGCACAGATTTCAGTAGAAATTGTATGAAACAACATTTCTTTTTCTGCTGTTTACACATTAATTTTTGCTAAGTACAGATTTCTGCTTACTCTCAAATGCTGTCTAACTTTAAAGCTTTCCTTGACTTTCCCAAGCTGACTTGGGTAATTCCTAGCCTCTTCTCTTGCTGTATCCCCAAAGGGCCTCAAGTATAGCAACTATTATATCAGTTCATTTGTTTCATTTAAAGAAAATGTAAAAATAGTCTTTAAGGCTTAGAAAGGTTTGTGGTACACAGACGATAAGTAAATGTCTATTTAATGAATGAAAAAAAGAATAAATTGTAGCAAAATCCTGAGGCTTTAATAACAAACATAATGGATAATGGAAAACATTTTGCAGAAAGAAAAGACAGTTTCCCGGTCTCAAAAGTTAGACTTATGTGAATCTAATTATTATAAAAATAACCCTTGATAGACAGCTGAACACATTCATACATTTCATAACTGTATAACATAGACTGTGGAGGTGAAGGAGGATATGGACCTAAATAAAAACTCAAAACCACCTAAGAGAACTTGGTAGCAATACTGATTTAAATAATTTTTAGCAGTGAGGGGGTAGGAGGTAGGGATGGAGAAGGGAGTTGAAAACTAATGCCCCCTGAGTTTTATGGTACTCTGCGCTTTTTTCTTTTTCTTGCCCCCCCCAACTATAAATATTTGGTATTTTAGACTACTTTTATTTCAATATATATTTGATGACAGTCTGTTATCTACTCTCTTAGGCACCTTGGAGAAATACATAAAAAAGAGAAATACTAAAAAAGAGAAATACATAAAATTAAAAGACAAAAGAAAATACATTAGGTAGAAAGTGCAATAGAAGCATGAATGAAGAAGAACTTTTAAAAATGTTAATAAATTATTTTAAAATTAGAAGTGCTCAAATACAGAATGCTTTTCAAATCTTTGTTTCTTCTGAGGCAATCTATCGATACGGTTAGGACAGCTGTTGTAGACAATGCATCTATATAACTGTGAAGTACATTTATTTTCTTTAATGAAACCATTAGTGTATGTGTGTATACACACACACGTGCACATGATGTTGAGCTAGCTTAGTCAACTCCTCAATAAATGGACACATTTAGCTTCTAAAGGTAGAAACAGGTCTAAAAGGGAAGAAGATGGTAAGGAATTTAGCAGCCTACAGTCTTCTTCAGTCTTTCATTTTATCTCATAGGCAAATGAATATATGTTTTGCAGTACTTCCCTCTGTGAGGCTGCTCAACTATTTCCTTTGCATTCCACCTCCAGGGCACTGGTTTAGGAGAAGGAAGTACAGAAGTCTGAAGTCCTAAAGTGTTGGCACTGCCCCTGGGGGAAGTTGAGATCTTGCATTACTTCTTGGGTATGTGCACATTTCCAGTTCCCACATAGAAGCTGATCCCTGGCAGAAGACAGATAGATACAGCCAGACTGAGTCACAGTCACAATTGGAGAATCAGGGAATTTTTTTTTTTTTTTAAAGCAAAGGCTTCTAATAGGGTCAAATTTTTACATAGCCAAACAGGAAGCAGTGGAAACAATATATTTAAATCTGGATCACATTTGAGGGAACTCATCCCAAAATTTTCAGATTGTTCTACCATGACAAATAAATCAGTGTGGATTCATGTGACAATTACATCTGTTGATTTTCCTTCACAAACATTGACTGATAATCTTCTAGTGTATTTTATCTCTATCTCCTAGCAGCATCATGCTCTTTAAATATGGTTCATAGGATAAACGCGAGTCAGATTATTGAATTTAAAGACCACAATATATAACACACACTTTCTTTTTTGCCCCCCTGCTTTTTCTGATTGGAAGCTTATTTGTTGGGAAAACCTTACAACAGTAAAATAAATTACTTTTGTTCATAATATAATGAATTTTTATATTGAAAATAATAAAAATTAAATCAATACTGTTGAAAAACTTAGGACATGATTTTATGACATGATGCTTTGTAAAACTTAATTCTATTTGGAAATTCTTTAAACTTTATTTCTAAAAAAATTTTCTTTCTTTCCCTTCCTTTCCTTCTCCCTATTCTTTCTTAGTAGCTAGCACAGCTAGTTAATACATTATTTCCCTACCTAGATTTAAGTATCCTGTTTGGAAAGGAGTTATTCTTTTTTTCCTTGTATCTAAGCACTTAGATTGTCTCATAATGTGTGAAAACTTAAACATAATTTACCACAAGTGCTTGACACAAAGAATGTTTTTTTTGGGTAAATATAAAACATTTAATTTTAAAATGTTGACACTATAATATATAAAATAGCTATTAGAAATGCACATGGTGTATCCTGTAGATACCAACTTTACTTTTTTTGTTTTAGGAAACTGTAAGTTACACTGTGGTTAAGATATATCTTTACCCTTGAAAAAGCCCACATTCTGTCACAGTGATGTATGGTCAGACTGAGGCCCAATCGTTAAACACCTGGATCAAGTCATAACTAATTTTATTGCCAAATGACCTGTACACATTTATTTGTCAATTTTAGTGTCTTAATATCTACCCAACAGCTCATTAACATACAAAAACATACATCATGAGAAGCAAGAAATATCATTCATCCCTTCTGCATTTTAGCAAGTTATCGTTCCTGAGCAATAGTGCTCTCATTACTGAGGTCTGTGAACAGTCACTTTTCACATTTATCTTGAGTAAAATACAGAATGATTTAAGTATAAATGTAGCATATTATAAGTCATTTCTTACAAAAATGTCACAAATTATTTTACAGCATTTACTACAAAACTCCATAAAAAATGCCTTCAGTTAAACTCTCCCCATAACCAGCAAACTAACTGGATGCCTTTGGGGATCATAGTGACTCTCTTTGCATGGGCAGCACACAGATTAACGTCTTCCACACCAGCTATGCCTCACTTGCCTGTGGAAGTGCAGGAGAAGCTTGGTCAATTTCTGGTAATGATGAATTTCTCCAAACACCAAGGTCCTGGGCCTGTAGTGATGCGTTTTATGGTGTGTGTGTGTGTGTGTGTGTGTGTGTGTGTGTGTGTGTGTGTTGTTGTTGTTGTTGTTTTTTAGGAGGAGAGTGGGCGGTTGTTTTGTTTTTTGACCATCAGTAGAGAGGGCTGCTCTTCCTGGCAGCTAGTTGTTTGTGGAAGGCTTCCTCACCAGTGGATTTACGAGCAGTCTGCTTGGTTTGGGCCATCTTCTTTTACCCAGCGCTGAAGTCTTAGGCCACTTCTCCAACTGCTGCACTGCTTTCGCAGTCACTGAGTGAAGAAAAGATTCTGCTCCAATGAATGACCAAACCTCTCTGTACCTGATGTAAAGAATGATTTTAAATGTAGATAGTTTTGGTATAGCATGCCTAACCATTTTTGTTCAACTTGCCATGTTCAAATGATGAAAAGTAAAAATAGTTGTATAGGATCCAGTAAGAGATGGTATCTTTGAAACTGTAGTTTGAATGATTTAAGAATTTTAAAGGATAATTTCGAATGTATCTAATGTTTACTTTCCTCATTTATGTTAAAACCTAATTCAATTCTTGCTTCTATTCCACTCAGCACAGATAAACATACACAGTGCATTTCCACTGTAGTTTCATTTTTATTTGAATAAAGTGAGGCTTAGAAGTATTAAATCACTTGCTCAAAGGCAGTCAACTAGACAGGTGTGGGTGGGACCAGTGAGACTTAATATTTTCCTGATTTTAAAGGTTATATTCTATCATACAATCCAGATTACTTCTAATTTGCCAGCAGTCAATATAGTATTTTTTCCATAGTAGGAGTTTATTAAATATTTTCTATTTAATTAACTGCATTTGAATAGCTAATTGTAAGTGATCTTTTCATTAATGTGCAGTGTAAATTAGTGTAAGATAATAGGCTTGTTTGAATTGTTGCTCTACCTCTCACTAAATATTGCTCTACCATTTAATAACTACCGCTCTGATACTTATTATGTGGCTCCCAAAGCCACATGATAGAATGAAGTATATAAGAATATAAATGAAGAAAAAGCTTGATTTTCTTCATTTATAATACCTACTTCATAGAGTTCTGTGAGAATTAAAAATAATAAACATAAGAGGTCACTTTATAGTATTTGATATATGATAGATATTATTTTCCTTTAGCATACTTGGTATTTTCCCTCTCAAAAATACTGCTGCAGAAGATGAATCATTTTTTATGACATCAGAACTAAACAAAATTACTCATCAGATTACACATTTTCTAGATAGATATGTTGAAAGGGTGACACTGTAAAAAAATTAAGCTAATTATGAAGGGTTCTGAATTAAGGACACTGAATCCACTATTTCAAGGCTGTTATTGTAATCATAAAAGGATAACAATTATTGACAGTCATCCCTCTGTCCATACTATTCATATGTATTACCCATACTATTCTGGAGACTTGTGGAAATCTTTAGATTCCATATCATAGTAAAGATATAAATCTATCCCAAGACCAAAGACATTTCATAAATATTTGAGGATATAATATAATCCTAGCAAATGAAAAAATAAATGAAAGAAGAACAGATGTAGAATGTTACAGGTATTAAATTTAAGAAATAAGGTAGGATCTTAAGTTCTCAAAAGTTCTACCCTCTCCTTGGGGTGCTTCTTCTCATTAATTTAAAAAAACAGATAAATAGTTAAAATTACTAATACTATAAAGAAAAGGAAAAGTCAAGGTACAAAGTGAGACGATATTTGCAACATGTAAAACAAAAGATTAAAATCTACAATAAATAGCTCTTATGAGTTAATAAGAGAAAGGCAAACCAATCAGTGGAAAATGAATGTCGTCAGCCTTCTGTATCCATGGGTTTCACATCCTTGGAGTCAACCAACCATGGATTGAAAACATTAGAAGAAAAAATTTCAGAGAGTTCCAAAAAGCAAAATTTGAATTTGTTGCATGCTGAGTACTACTTTGAATCCATGCCAGTAAAATGATATGCAAGCATTGTATTAGGTACTATAAGTAACCTAGAGATTATTTAAAGTATTTGCGGGGATGTGCGTGGGCTGTATGCAAATACTACACCATCGTATAGAAGATACTTAAGCATCCTTGGATTCTGGTATGTGGGTGTGCAGAGCCTGGAACTGGTTCCTCACAGATACTGAGGGATGACTGTAAAGGACTTCAAGTGAGACCTCATAAGAGAGGAAACACAGTTTACTAGTAACTACAACAAAAGATGTTAAATTTCATTAGTAATCAGGAAAATGCAACTTTAAACCACAAAGAAATGCTCTCATATACCATCTGATGAGTACACATTAAAAAATGTTGACATTAGTGATGAATGATATGTAGAGCAATAGGAATTCATTTTTATCTCATGGGACTGTAAATTGGTACAAGCCCTTTGAAAAGTACCTTGACATTACTTATTAAATATTCTCAACCAAGTGCAGTGGCTCACACCTGTAGTACCAGAACTTTGGGAGGTCAAGGTGGGCAGATCAGTTGAGGTCAGGAGTTCAAGACCAGGCTGACCAACATGGTGAAACCTTGTCGCTACTAAAATACAAAAATTAGCCAGGTGTGGTCAGGTGTGGTGGCTCATGCCTGTAATCCCAGCACTTTGGAAGGCTGAGGTGGGCAGATCACGAGGTCAAGAGTTCGAGACCAGGCTGACCAACATAGTGAAACTTCATCTCTACTAAAAATGTAAAAATTAGCTGGACTTGGTGATGCATGTCTGTAATCCCAGCTACTCGGGAGGTTGAGGCAGGAGAATTGCTTCAACCTGGGAGGTGGAGGTTGCAGTGAGATGAGACTGTGCCATTGCATTCCAGCCTGGGTGACAGAGCAAGACTCCATCTCAAAAAAAAAAAAAAAGTCCTGGTGTGATGGTGCCTACCTGTAATCCCAGCTACTCAGGAGGCTGAGGCAGTAGAATTGCTTGAACCCGAGAAAGGGAGTTTACAGTGAGCCGAGATTGCACCACTGCACTCCAGCCTGGGCAACAGAGCAAGACTGTGTCTCAAAAAAAAAAAAAAAAAGTTAAGCATGCTCATAGCCTAAGACTCGGCAGTTTTATTTTTGCCTATTTATCCTAGAGAAATTCTTAAATATGTGTACCAAGAGACACATACAACAAAATTCACAGGAACATTGTTCATAGTCCTGAAAAACTGGAGATGACTCAAATGTCCATTGTCAGTAGACTGATTAAATGCTGATAAATTCAAATTGGAATATATTTTACAGTAGTAAAATGTAGTTACATACAACATTGCATATGTATACATGTCAATGTGTATGTTCTATGACAACCACTCTTCTGTGATTTTTTTTTTGGAGACAAAAATTTTAGCCACAGCCACCATGTTAATAGTGTCAACTTGTCTGGATTGAAGGATGCAAAGTATTGTTTCTGGGTGTGTCTGTGAGGGTGTTACAAAGGAGATTAACATTTGAGTCAGTGGACTGGGAGAGGCAGACCAACCCTCAGTCTGGGTGGGCACCATCTAATCAGCTACCAACTTGGCCAGAGTAAAAAGCAGGCAGAAGAACGTGGAGAGATTAGGCAGGCTTAGGCTCCCAGCCTGTATCTTTCTCCTGTGCCGGATGCTTCCTGCCCTCAAACATCAGGCTCCAGGTTCTTGAGTTTTGGGTCTTGGACTGGCTTCCTTGCTGCTCAGCTTGCAGATGACCTGTTGTGGACCTTGTGATTGTGTGAGTTAATACTCCTTAATAAACTCTCGTTTATTTATACATCTGTCCTATTAGTTTTGTCCGTCTGGAGAACCCTAATACAAATTTTGGTACCAAGAGTGGTTCTAGAGGAACAGAATATTAAGGATGAAGTTCTTTTGTTGGTTTTGGGATTTCTAGAGATTGCTGCTTAATATGATTAGACCTGAAAATGCTAAGGACTCCTAATAATACGGAGGACACTAATTGTCCTTGGCTTGAACCGTTTAGAGACTTATGCAAAATAAATGCATTTGACATTCTTGCTGCACCACTTGTGAAAGGCAAGGAGTTTAGTGATTCTGTATATAATACCTTTGACCATATGTGGAGAACCAAGGAACATAATGAAGTTGGTAGGTTTCTCCTAAGTGGACAAACTGATGAAAGAAAATGATGAACTCAGGGCTTCTAAATCCTGGCTGCAGAAGCAGATACTGAGCCTCAAATCTGCTAAGATTGCCCTGAGTGAGAGTCTTATCTCCTATAGAGAAAGAGTTGAAATTGTGGAAAAACAGACACAGCTCTTAAGTGAGTGGAACAAAAGGTGCATGCACTGCCTCACCAGGTTCAAGTGAGGGCATTCACTGGAAAGTGAGGGCATTACTGTTTAAGTGAGGGCATTAACTGGAAAAGAATGGGACCCTGCAGCTTAGAATGGGGATGTGTGGGAGGACCCTGATGAAACTGAGACACTAAGCTTGTAAACTCTGATGACCTCTTTTTACCAGAAGAAATAGCATCCTCATCCCCAGTAGTGGTAACATCTCGCCAACCCATGCTGCCATCATCCTTTCCACCTTTGTCTGAGGAGATAAACCGTATGTTGCCTGAGGCAACAGTGATGGCCTCCCCTGAGGCCAGTGCCAGGCAAGACAATGTTTATTCTCCTCAGGACCCACCCCGAACACACCTGTTTGCTTCTAGACCTGTAACTAGACTAAAGTCCCAGCAGGCTCCTAGAGGTGAGGTTCAGAGTGTGACCCTCGAGGAGTTGTGCTATGCTCAAAAATGACTGCTTGAGTTCTCTAATTTATATAAGCAGAAGTCTGGGGAACAGGCATGGGAATGGATATTAAGGGTTTGGGATTATGGTGGAAGGAACGTAGAGTTGGATTAGGCTGAATTTATTGATTTGGTCCCACTAAGTATGGATTCTGCATTTAATGTTGCAGCTTGGGGAGTTTGGAAAAAAGGTTCTAATAGTTTATTTGCTTGGTTAACTGAAATATGGACTGAAAGATAGCCCACTGTGAGTGAGCTGAAAATGCCTAATCTTCCTTGGTTTAATGTAGATGAAGGGATCCAAGGGCTTAGGGAGATTGGGATACTGGAGTGGATTAGTCACTTTAGACCTACTCATCCCAGCTGGAAGGGTCCAGAAGGTATACCCTTGACCAATGCTTTGTGAAATGGATTTGTGAGGGTAGCACCTGCATCTTTAAAGAGCTCCATAGGAATTGCTTTTCACTGGATGCCACATGTAACTATGGGAACTGCAGTTGCTCAAGTACAAAATTTAAATGCAGTGGTAATAATTGGATTACGAGGTGGCAGGAGCCAAGTGGCAGCACTCAGCCATCAAAGGCAAGGTGGCATACCTACCATAATGGACTACAGAGGCAAAGCAGCAATCAGAATAGTTTGACTTGTGTAACACTCTGGCATTGGCTAATTAATCATGGCGTTTCTAGAAGTGAAATTGATAGGAAGCCTAGTGCATTTCTACTTGATTTATATAAGCAGAAATCTTCCAGGTCAAGTGGACAAAGACTAATTTGAATTATAAAAACATAGATTCATGGCTCCTCAATTTCCAGACTTGAGCTAGTTTACAGAGCCAGAACCCCTTGAATGAAGGGGAGACAAGGTCTCCTTGATGAACCCTCTACACTACCAACAATGTGTGATGTTAATATTTCTTCTTCCTTCCCCAAGGAGACCCCTAGCTTTTTACCAGGGTAACTGTGCATTGGAGAAAGGAAAATAATCAGAAATTTCAGGGACTACTGGACACTGACTCTGAGCTGACATTGATTCCAGGGGACTCAAAATGTCTTTGTGGTCCTCCAGTTAAAGTAGTGGCTTATGGAGGTCAAGTAATTAATGGAGTTTTACGTCAGGTCCGACTTTCAGTGAGTTCAGTGGGTCCCTGGACTCATCCTGTGGTCATTTCCCCAGTGCTAGAATGCATAATTGGCATAGACATACTTAGCAGCTGGCAGAACCCCCACATTGGCTCCATAACTGGTAGGGTGAGGGATATTATGGTGGGAAAGGCCAAATGGTATCCATTAGAGCTGCCCCTCCCTAGAAAAATGGTAAATCAAAACCACTATCACATCCCTGGAGAGATTGTGGAGATTAGTGCCACTGTCAAGAACTCGAAAGACACAGTTGGTGATTCCCACCACATCCCTGTTCAACTCTTCTATTTGGCTGCTGAATCTGTCCCATAGACTTTCTGGCCAAGCAACAGATGAATGGAGTATGCAGACACAGATATTTTGCCTGTGAGCACAGCTAGGAGACTGCATGGCTTAGCACCACCAATGAGAAAATGTGGCCCTGATGAGCCATAGACACTGGAATTTATTTAGTACAGATTTAATGACAAAGGCCTGGAGCAAATGCTATTTGTGGGTAAGTAACATTGTTGACCCCTGTAGTAGAGAGCAGTCCTGCACATGGATGATCAAAGGTCAGTTTAAGGACAATGTGAGTAAACAAGCTATTCCGATAAACTCCCCTACATTCCCTTGTACTTACTCCTCACCCTTTGCCTCAGGGTACAAACAGCTGCCTTCAGCTCATTCTTCCTTGAAGTTTTGGAAAAAACCTCCTGGCCTTCCAAGAAGGTTTGTATCTTTCCTATAATTTCTCCCATCACCCTGACCGATCTCCTACATCTCCAGCTTTTCTGGTTTTTGCATCAGGTTTTGTTGATTGAAGGTACAGATGTGTGCAGCAACAGTTTTGTCAGGTGTAGCAGCTATAACTTGTGCTCCGGCTTTGCATCCTAGAATTAATAAATTAACATAAGACAAACATGAGTATAATCAGTAGCATTCTTTGCAATCAAGGAGTGACATGTAGTGTTACTTGGTGCCTTAGTCTAATGTGTGTCGTTAATGAAAAACCCCACCTGGGGTATTTCAATCCTTCCTAGCCAAGCAGTCACATTGTTAAAGGCTGGAAAGGGGGTGTCTGCCCAATTACAGGGCAGAAAGCCACTGGACTTATTGGTGAGAAATTTGCATGGCAGAAGATGGGAAATAAATCAGACTAAAATTCAGGGACCTTCTACCTCAGTAAAATTTTTAGGGGTCCAGTGGTGTAGGGCTTGTCAAGATATTCTTACTAAGGTGAAGGATAAGTTGCTGCATTTGGCCCCTCCTTAGAAACAAGAAAGAGGCTAGTGGGCCTATTAGGATCTTGGAGGTGACACATTCCTCATTTGGGTGTGTTACTCTGGCCCATTTATCAAGTGACCTGAAAGGCTGCCAGTTTTGAGTGGGGTCCAGAACAGCAGAAGACTCTGCAGCAGGTCCATACTGCTGTGCAAGCTTCTCTGCCACTTGGGCCGTATGACCCAGCAGATTCAATGGTGCTTGAGGTGTCAGTGGCAGGTAGGGATGCTCTTTGGAGCTTTTGGAAGGCCCCACTATGTGAATCACAGTGGAGACCTCTAGAATTTTGGAGCAAGACCCTGCTATCTTCTGCAGATAACTACTCTCCTTTTGAGACACAGCTCTTGGCCTGTTACTGGGGGCTTTGGTGAAAACTGAACATTTGACTATGGGTCATCAAGTCATCATGTGACCTGAACTGCCTGTCATGAACTGGGTGCCTTCTGACCCATCCAGCCATAAAGTGGGTCATGCACAGCAGCATTCCATTATCAAGTGGAAGTGGTACATATGTGACTGGGCTCAGGCAGGTCCTGAAGACACAAGTAAGTTCATGAGGAAGTGGTACAAATGCCCATGGTCTTTACTCCTGCAACCCTGCCCTCTCCTCCTGAGCCTGCACTGATGGCCACTGATGGGCTGTTCCCTATGATTAGTTGACAGAGGAAGAAAAGACTAGGGCCTGGTTCACAGATGGTTCTGAATGATATGCAAGCACCACCCAACAGTGGACTGCTGCTGTACTACAGACCCTTTTTAGGACATCCCTGAAGGACAGCGGTGAAGGAAAATCTTCCCAGTGGGCAGAACTTCATGCACTGCCCCTGGCTGTGCACTTTGCATGAAAGGAGAAATGGCCAGATATGCGATTATATACTGATTCATGGGCTGTAGCCAGTGGTTTGGCCAGATGGTCAGGGACTTGGAAGAAGCATGATTGGAAAATTGGTGACAAAGAAATTTGGGGATGAGGTATGTGAATGGGCCTCTCTGAGTGGTCAAAAACTGTGAAGATATTTGTATCCCATGTGAGTGCTCACCAAAGGGTGACCTCAGCAGGGGAGGATTTTAATCAAGCTGATAGGATGACTCGTTTTGTGCACATCACTCAGCCTCTTTCCCCAGCCACCTGTGTTGTCGCCCAATGGGCCCGTGAACAAAGTGTGGATGGTGGCAGGGATGGAAGTTATGCATGGGTTCAGCAACATGGACTTGCACTCACCAAGGCCAACCTGGCTATGGCCACTGCTGAGTACCCAATTTGCCAGCAGCAGAGACCAACACTGAGCCCTCGAAATGGCACCATTCCTCTGGGTGATCAGCCAGCTACTTGGTGACAAGTTGATTATATTGGACCTCTTCCATCATAGAAAGAGCAGAGGTTTGTCCTCACTGGAATAGATGCTTACTCTGGATATGGGCTTGCCTATACTGCACATAATGCTTCTGCCGAGACTACCATCCTGGACTCAAGGAATGCCTTATCCACCGTCATGGTATTCCACACAGCGTTGCCTCTGACCAAGGCGTTTACTTTATGGCTAAAGAAGTGTGGCAGTGGGCTCATGCTCACGGAACTCACTGGTCTTACCATGTTCACCATCATCCTGAAGCAGCTGGATTGATAAACACAGTAGAATGGCCTTTTGAAGTCACAGTTATGCCATCTAGGTGAGACTTTCCAGGGCTGGGGCAGAGTTCTCCAGAAGGCTGTGTATGCTCTGAATCAGCATCCAGTAAATGGTACTATTTATTTCATAGCCAGGATTCATGGATCCAGGAATCAAGGGTGAAAATGGAAGTGGCACCATTCACCCTCACCCCTAGTAATCCAGTAGCACAATTTTTGCTTCCTATTGCCACAACATTATGTTCTGCTGGCGTAGACGTCTCAGGTCCAGAGAGAAGAATACTGCCACCAGGAGACACAACAATTCCATTAAACTGGAAGTTAAGATTGCCACCCGTACACTTTGGGCTCCTCCTACCTTTAGGTTAACAGGCTAATAAGGAAGTTACATGTTGACTGAGGTGATTGACTGAACTATCAAGATGAAATCAGTCTACTACTCCACAATGGAGGTAAGGAAGAGTATGTGTGGAATACAGAAGATCCCTTGGGGTATCGTATCTCTTAGTATTACTATGCTCTGTGATTAAGGTCAGTAGGAAACTACAACAGCCCAATCCAGGCAAGACTACAAATGGCCCAGACTCTTCAGGAATGAAGGTTTGGAGGTTTGGGTCACTCCACCAGGAGGAAAAAAAAAAAAAAAGACCTACTGAAGTGCTTGCTGAAGGCAAAGGGAATACAGAATTGGTAGTAGAAGAAGGTCATTAATACCAGCTACGACCATGTGGCCAGTTGCAGAAATGAGGACCATAATTGTCATGAGTATTTTCTCCTTTTGCTAAAAACATGTTTGTGTGTGTATACACTTGTACTAAGAAAACATCTTCATTTTATCAGCATTTAAGTGTTGTTAACTTTATGTAATAGCATTTGAGTTGGGGATTGGTGCATCTTTGGTTGTACAAAGTATAGTTGTATTATGTTAGGCGTAATTATGACCTATTATCTTTATTTGAAGATTATGATCTCAGGAGATGCATATGGGTTCAAGTTGACAAGGGTTAATACTTGCACTGGTTAATACTGGTGGTTAATATACACCAGGAGGCTCATGAGAGGAAGCCAGACACTACACTAAGTAAGTGAAGCCTTATACTAACACTATTCTTCTCTGCATCTTTTATAATTTGACTCTGTTTCTTAAGGATACATAGTATGCCATACCCTTCTTAGGCAGTCATACAAACTGGAGTATTTTATATTTTAAAAGTGATAACCAAAACAAAGCTACTTGCTGATGTTGATGATAGAATTAAATAATCGAAAGTAAGAGATGGTTCTTAAGCCAAATATTGAAATTTTACATAAATTAAAAAGCAAAGCATTGAATTCTGAAACGTGTTGACTTTAACATTTGAGTAAATCCATCCTATATTCTTTACAGAGAGAATAAAAGCAATGTATGAAATTGTTTCATGGGTTTTTTCCAATTATGTACAAAATGCTTATAAAGTTAAAAGTTTCGATTGTGATTTAGCATGTGCTTTCTTCTAGAAAATGAAGGAACCTGTAAAGACTTCCAAATTCATTCCTTGACCGTAACTAGAATCTACCATATATCCATCATAAAAAAGAGAAAAGAATTATTAGAATTACTAGCTGAAAATATCATCTGCTGTTTACTTAAACAATAAGTCGAGTATGTTTGCTGTCATTCATATACTGTCAGATGGAGTCTTGCTCTGTAACCCAGGCTGGAGTTCAGTGGCATGATCTTGGCTTAGTGCAACCTTCACCTTCAGGGTTCAAGCAATTCTCATGCCTCTGCCTCCCAGGTAGCTAGGATTACAGGTGTAAGCCACCACGCCCAGCTAATTTTTTTGTATTTTTGGTAGAGACAAGGTTTCACCATGTTGGCCAGCGTGATCTTGAACACCTGACCTCAGGTGATTCACCCACCTCGGCCTCCCAGAGTGCTGTGATTACAGGCGTGAGACACCATGCCCAGACCAGAAAATTGTTTATAGAAAAATACATGCTTGTATAAATTAACAGGCTATACCAGATCTTAGAGAAATTTTTATAAAGTGACTTTTTCTTGAGTGCTTTAACTAAAGCCAAAAGAAGAGTCATTTGTCACCAACCTTGTTAACAATTATTTTCAAAAAAGACTCCTATGTTCACACCTCTGCTGCCTTACATTAGATCACTTTAGACTTATATGCCCTCACCAACCGCTTCTTAGCCTGTAGGAACTTGCCATCCGTACTTAGCATTTTATTGAAATTATACATTTTCTAGCTGATAAATCTAATGGCAGCTTTTAACTCTACAACATTATTGACTTCTGTGTGGCATTATGGACCATCCTCTCCTTCAAACTCTTTTTTCCTCCAGTTTTCTTGACATTGTTATCCTGACACTCCTATTTTCTGACTGTTCTTCAGCTTTCTTCCTTAGCTTTAGTCCTTTGCCCTTCTCTTAAATAGATAATTCTTTTTGGTGTATTTCTCTTGTTCTATTTACCCTGTCCTCGCTGAACTCTTTTCTACTCAGAAAAGCTATCTGGAGAAAGTTTCAGGAAAGATAGGGGTGAAGAAAGCCAGAGAAGAAAGAGGAGTAGCATTCTGATTTGTTCTTATACAAATACCCCATTTGAGAAACCAAATGACTAAAGTATATTCATTTCTAGTATTTCCTCCACCTTCACATCCACTACCAGATCTTGCTAAACTGATTTCTTTCTGTCTTGTATGACTAGTCAACTTTCCTTTTCTACTAGTTAAAACTCTCAGCTAAGGACTATTGATAATATGTGTGATACTTGACACTTGCTATGTTATCTCAATCAGTGTTTATAACAACTCTGTGAGAAAAGTATTTTCATCATCTAGATGAGGAAGAAGGTTAAGTGACAAGCCAAAGTATAGTTGCATGGCTAATAAGGAATAGAACTAATACTGGACATAGAAAATTTCCTGGCTACAAAGTTCTTGTTTTTTATAGTTCATCACTGTCTTCTTTATCAATTTATCCATCCTAGTCACTACTCTTTAGTGAAACCCATAACTTTTTTTATGTCCCATGAACCAGTAATTATAACAGTATACCTGAGAAAAGTAAAGAATTGACAAAGATCTATATTAAAATTTTTTATAATGTTACTTCTAACAGTAAAAACAAAGCAAACAAATGAAAATCTTGGAGTAACCTAAAAAAGTTCATCAACAGAGGAATGGCTAAATAAATTATGGTACTCCATTCAATGTACTGTAATTTAGACATTAAAAGTAATGATCTGAGCCAGATGTGGTCACTCATTCCTGTAGTCCTAGTACTTTGGGAGGCCAAGGCAGGAGGATTGCTTAAGCTCAGGAGTTTGAGAACAGCCTGGACTACATAGTGAGATCTTGTCTCTCCTAAAAATAATTTTTGAAAACACATATTAGCTGGACATGGTGGTGTATGCCTGTGGTCCCAGCTACTTGAGAGACTGAGGCAGGAGGATTGCTTGAGCTCAGGAGTTTGAGGCTGCACTGGGTGACAGAGTGAGATACTGTCTCAAAGAAAAAAAAAAAGTAATGATTTTGAAGCATTTTAATGATGATTGGAAATACTGATGTTATGTAAAAAGAAAAATATTCTGATCATAAATCTAAAAATATATATATACACATATGGGAAAAAATAAATACAGTGTCCTGCATATCCTCAGGTCCCATATCTGCAGGTTCAACCATCCACAGATTGAAGATATTAGAAAAAGTACTAATAAAAATAACACAGATACAAAATATAGTATAATAACTATTGATGTAGCATTTCTATCGTATTAGATACCATAAGTAATCTGGAGATGATTTAAAAAATAGAGGTGCACAGGTATAGGTTATGTGCAAATACTACAACATTTTATGTAAAAGACTTGAGCATCTTCGTATTTTGATATTGAAGGGAATCCTGGAACTGATTCCCCATGGATACTGAGGGACAAATATGCTGGAAAGAAATAGGCTGAAGTATTGAGTGGTGCAATTTTGGATGATTCCTTTTTATTGTTAAAACAAGTTTAATCAGACTCAAAAATGCACATGGTTAAAAACTTACAATAAAAAAACAACAGTCCTCTGCCCACCCTGCCACATACATAAGTAACATGATAATATCTTCTACTTTTTAACTTACTCATTTTAGATATTATCTATTTTCTGTCATGATAAAAAACATTAGAACTCTTGTACCATACAGTTCCATTATAGCATCCACCAAATAGCTATAGTACACTTTTTAGTCAAAAAGAGTTTTTTTTACATGATTGTGTGGTACTTCGGTTATATTTCTTTTCTGGTGCGTGTTATTCAATTTTTCCTTAAATTTTTAATTGTCTTTTTGTATTGTCTTTCATATTCTCATATTTTCAAGTATGCCATGATATCAAGTGCCTTTATATATTTTATGTTAAGTTATCCCACCCCACACACATTTTGCTGTTTTTGGAGATATTCTGCAGCTTTTTGTTCGTTATGTTTTGTCTCCCTTGGTTGCTCTCCACACCTGCTATGTGACTTAACCATAAGACTTTGCATAACTGCTTTTATGGATTGAATACTTTTGTTCTGGATCTCATTTCTTTCTCTTTCTTGAATTCATTTTCATTTTGCTGAGGCATATCATCAAGTAGCTTCCTAAGAAATAGTACATTGGGATAAAAATTTCTGAATCCTTGCACATTATTTTGGTATAATAGGCTTTCAATATTTGGAGGTATGCAGTGTAATTCCCAAGTAGTCAGTGTTTTCTCATTTTTTTCTTTCCATATAGAGGTGACCTTAATATTCACCTCTCCTTTGAAGTTTTAAGCTCATGTCTTTATTTCCCATGTTTTGAAATAGCATGATGATGTCATGACTGATTATCAGGATCATTTTTAATTCATTGGCTGATGGGCTTTTAGTCTAAAGACTTATATTTCATTTCTGGATAATTCATCTGTTTATGTCTCCTTCCCTCTCTTTTTTTCTCTCTCATATGATAGCATCCATCCATTTTTCCATTCTCTTTTTCTGGGACTTGTATTAATCAGATATCAGACCTCCTAGACTGATCTGTATGTATATGTTTTTCTAATTTCTGCCTGTTTTATGGGCCTTCTTTCTCTTTCCTACTTCATCTGCATTTTCTGGATTTCTTTTTATTTATTTCTATTTGAATTTTTTGGGCTTCTTGAAACTATGGATTGATATCTTTTATCAAATGTGGAAAAATAATAGTCATTGTCTTTTCAAATAACATCTCTTCTCCATTCATTCTCTCATGTAGTTCAAGTTAACATGTTAAATTTTCTCCCTGTGACTGTTACGTCTCTTTACTCTCCTATTTTTATATTTTTCATGTTTTTGTCTCTTCATGCTTTATTCTATATAGTTTCCTCTGACCTTACTCTCTCTTTAGCACTATCTAATGATTTTTCTTTGTTCTGGGATTTGTATTTAGTTCTTTTTCTAATCTGCTATGACACTTCATAATTTTTAGTTTTCCGCAAAATTTTCAAGCTTAGATTTTACTGTTTTATCTATTGTAAGCATGTAATTATATTGACATGGCCTTGTAATTCAGACACGTGATATTTCTGTTAATGTTTCTGTTAATATATTTTTGTTGCCTGTTGATTTTACTTGTTAGTGCTTATGATTTCTTTTATTCTTGAGGACTTCCTTATCTGATTGTGTGCTGAACATTATATAGAATTATAGTCTCTTATCTACAATTTCAAAATTAAAAAATTTAAATAACTTAAAAAGTTTTTTTTGTGACACATTTTTGGCCAGACCTGCTGTGAAGTGACACAGAACTGTTTAGTCTTATCCTGCTTTGTGGGAATGTTGTTACAGTTTGCTTCAGACTGATAACAGGTGCTGTCAGACATTCCATTGGTGATATAATGTAGTATTATGGTGTATGTGCCATATTACCTTTCTAAAATCTAAAATCTTCTGAATTCTGAAACACATTTGGCCTGAAGGTTTACATAAAGACCAGTGGACGTATTTGAAAATTTATATCTAGAAGTTATTCTGGGCTTAGGATAATGCATTTCTTTTAGTAAAATTTTTGTTTTCTCTGTCCAAACACCAGGGGCTCTAGTAATGTAGAACAACCATAATTCAGTTTCGGGACTAGAGACTTTTGATGAAATACCTAGAATACTTCAAGCTAACCTCTTTACAAATCTGATTTACTTATGGTTGACCTATAGTCCTATGGTGTAGCTGTGTAGAGTCCCAGTCGAACATGGGCTAAAGGGACAGGGATTAGTCATCTGGAGTTTGAACCCTGTCAAGCCTGGTCTCTGACTTTTATCTTTTTAGCTCCTTGTGCCTATTAAAGACACAGTTCAGTTTCTGAGGACTTTTTCTAGATAACAGAAGCCCGCAAGCAAGAACTGCCCCTGATACCAGGCTCACTTCTCTGGATTGTTGTGTCAGCCAAGAACTTCCTCACCACCTGGTTAGTTGTTTCATATGTGAAGCCTCTTGGAGCCAGCTCACTGAGTCCACTCTCTTAGCTCAGGTACTGATCATTTCACTTCTGATTGTATCCTAGCTCACCTCCCTACTTTGATCCGTATCCCTTTCCAATCTAATTTCCTGCTCATTGCCAGAAAGAGCCTTCTAAGAAAAACCACAAACGTGATCACATTACTAGCCTACTGAAACTTTTTCAGTAACTCCTCATTATTTATAACACGAAGTCCAAATTCTTCGGTAAGGAAGAAACCCACTATTCCTCTCTTGATGTGCCTCTACAGTGTTGTCTCCCATTGCCTCTTGCACCATACTCTGGACTCTTTATCAGTACCTGAAGTGGATCATGCTGTTTTATGTCTTCACATATTTGCCCATGCTATTCTCTTTGCTAGGAATGCTTTTCTTCTACCCTCAAACTCTATCCCCTTAACCTAAAACACCCTCATCCTATAAAACCTAGGAAATTTGACTTTTTTTTTCTTCTGTAGCGCTTTCTTCATTTACTTTCCCATTCTCTCATTCTTCACAGAGTAGACTATGGTTTCCTTTTTGTCCCCATTGAATTCTGTATGTAATTATATTTTTGCACTAACCAACTCATCATAACAGTTATTTTTGTCCATGTCTGTTTTCCCTAACTAAACTGAAGTCATTGAGGAAATATAGGATGCATTGTTATTTATCCCCAATCCTTAGCATGACTTTGATAATATAATAAATGCTTTAAAAACTGTTGGTTGAAGTCACTGAATGAATGCTGTGGCTTGAGCAGTATTTTTTTTATTCTATCCCACTTAATATTCAAATAAACTATAAAATGAAGAGGTATAGTATATAGTGTATGAGGTCCCTTCTTTTCTTTACTTCTAGGATTCTAGTAGGTGTAGAAATGATCTACACTTTGGGAAAGAATGTGTAAAGTGAAAGTGATCCTGAAAAATTGTAAAAGTTGCCAAAATATGGCAGAATAAAAGTTCAGCTAGTTCATTCTATTACAAGGTAGTATGCATTAATATGTATTTGTTTAAGGAATGAATTACAAAGAATTCTCAAACACAAAATGTAAGGAACTATAACAGGCATAAATAACTGAAACTGATATAAAGATAGCATTTTCAGATTGCTGTTTGTGTGGTCCTCATATGTGAGCTCTGCAGTCTTTTAATGATCATGCCAGCTAACAGGAAGGAGTTGATAAGAGGTGGCAGTATAATAATACAAAACAAGTGAGATGATGCAGACTTCTAAGTCTTTAAATATCATATCATAACATTAAAGGTATTTGAGTCTCATTGGTGCCCACTGTATTCAGTCAATAAAGAATCATATTTAGGCATAATCACCAGACAATGAAATGATTTTCTGAGAAAAGCTGTGTGTACTTTCCTGACCTTTGAAAGTACAAAGTAGTCTGTCTCCAAGATGGTTTAATTGTATTCCCAACTAGGTACAACCACTTTGGACAGCTCTTTGGTTATATTCACTATTTTTTCTTTTAAAAAGACAGGGTCTCACTTTGTTGCCCAGGCTGGAGTGCAGTGGTGTGATCTCAGCTCACCACAGCTTTGACCTCCCTGGCTGAAGGCTGCCACCTCAGCCTCCTGAGTAGCTAGGACTACAGGGACATGTTACCATGCTCAGTTCAATTTCTTTTTCTTTCATTTGCTATAGAGCCGAGGTCTCACTATGTTGCCTAGGCTGATCTCAAACTCCTGGGCACAAGCAGTCCTCCTGCCTTGTCCTCCCAGTGTGCTGGGATTATGGACATGAGCCACTGTACCTGGCCATATTCACTAAAATTAAACACATGCCTACCCTATGACCAGCAACTCCATGTTCAGGACTTTTGTGACACAAACAGTTAATAAGTCCCATTTAATATGCTATCTGCTTGGAGACCAGATAGCCTTACTAGGTATAAATACAAAATAAAAATACAATTTGGGTGTCTTACCCTTTCTGTAAGGGGAACTTTGCGATTGCTGTAGTGCAGATGTTTTCAAACTTTGTCTTAGATATGGAACTTTTTCTTCAAATGTTATCTCATGTAAGTTCAGTGTCTCATGTGTAACAGTTAACTTACATTAACTCACTCAACTGATATATATATATACACTAACTAAGTGCATTGTCAGTGAGCAATAATATTTTGAAATGAATCTTTTTTTGAGCAGTAGGTCTCACCAGTGGGGCTTAAATTATTCAGTTTGTGGTTGGGTGTGATGGCTCCCACCTGTAAGCCCAGCACTTTGGGAGGCCAAGGCGGGTGGGTCACCTGATGTCAAGAGTTAGAGACCAGCTTGGCCAATGTGGTGAAACCCCATCTCTACTAAAAATACAAAATTAGCAGGCATGGTAGTGCACTCCTGTAATCCCAGCTATTTGGGAGGCTGAGGCAGGAAAATTGCTTGAATTTGGGAGGCAGAGGTTGCAGTGAGCTGAGATCATGCCACTGCACTCCAGCCTGGGTGACAAGAGTGAGACTCTTTCTCAAAACAACAACAATAGAATCAGTATGCCATACTTAAAACAGATGTGCTGTCATCCAGGCATTGTTATTTTATTGATAGAGCACAGGCAGAGTAGATTTAGCGTAATTTGTACAGGCCCCAAGATTTTTTGGAATAGGTAGTGAGCACTGGATTCAACGAAAGTCAACAGCTGTATTAGCCCCTAACAGCAGAGTTAGCCTGTCCTTTGAAGCTTTTAAGCCAGGCACTGACTTCTCTAGCTATGAAAAGTCCTAGATGGCATTTGCTTCCAATAGCAGGCTGTTTCATCTGTGTTGAAAATCTGTTGTTTAGTGTACAATGTTCATCAGTGTTCTTAGTGTTCAGCAATGGTCTTAGCTAGATCTTCTGGATAACTTGGTACAGCTTCTGCATTGGCACTTGCTGCTTCACCTTGCACTTCTATGTTCTAGAGATGGCTTCTTTCTTTAAACCTCATAAATCAACTTCTGCTAGCTTCAAACTTTTCTTCTGTAGCTTCTTTACTTCTCTCAACCTATGTAGAATTGAAGAGAGTTAGGGCCTTGCTCTGGATTAAGCTTTGGTTTAGGTAAATATAGGTGGTTTGATCTTCTCTTCAGACCACTCAAACTTCCCTGTTTTGCTTTCTTATCTTTCGTGTGATCCCTGGCAAGTAGCATTTTTAATTTCCTTCAAGAACTTTTCAGGCCAGGTGTGATGGCTAACACCTGTAATCCTAGCACTTTGGGAATCAGAGGCTGGTGGTTCTCTTGAGCTCTGGGTTTGAGACCAGCCTGGGCAACAAACTGTATTTCTACAAAAAATAGAAAAATTAGCCAGGCTTGGTGGTGCACACATGTAGTCCTAGCTACTCAGGAGGCTGCAGTGGGAGGATCGTTGCTGCAGTGAGCTGTGATCATGCCATAGCACTCTAGCCTAAGTGACAGAGTAAGACTCTGCCTCAGAAAAAAAAAAAAAGAAGAAGAAGAAAAGAAAAAGAATTCACAACCTGGCTGTTTGTTGTAAGAGGCATGTCTTGGCTTTTGACTTGCCTTCCTCACTAAGCTTAATCATTTCTAGCTTTTGATTTAAAGTGAGACATGTGACTCTTCCTTTCACCTGAACACTTAGATGCTATTGTAGGGTGATACGGTTTGGATGTTTCATCCCCTCCAAATCTTGTGTTAAAATGTGACCTCCAATGTTGGAGGTGAGGCCTAGTCGGAGGCATTTGGCTAATAGGGGTGAGTATGACTTCATACTCTCCTGTCAGTAATGAGTGAGTTTTTACTCTGAACTCACATGAAATCTGGTGGTTTAAAGAGTGTAGCAAGTCCCCTCCTCTACTGTAATGTAATATGCCTGCTCCTCCTTAGCCTTCCACCATGATTGTAAGCTTCCCGAGGCTCTCACCAGAGGCAGAGCAGGTACTGTGCCATGCCTATATAGGCTGCAGAACTGTGAGCTGAACAGACCTCTTTTTTAAATAAATTACACAACCTGAGGTATTCCTTTATAGTGACGCCAAATAGACTAACACATAGGATTATTATTTGTCCTAATTTCCACATTGTCATGTCTCAGCAAATAGGGAGGTCCAAGGAGGAACAGACAGACAGAGAACAGCCAGTTGATGGAGCAGTCAGAACACATAAGAGTTTATTGGTTATGTTTGCTATCTTATATAGGTCTGTGGTGCCCCCATACAATTACAGTAGTAACATCAAAGATTATCACAGATTACCATAATATAATAATAATGGAAAAATTTGAAGTAATATGAGAGTTACCACAGGTGATACAGAGATACAAAGTGAGTATATGCTGCTGGAAAATGGTGCTAATGGACTTGATTGACACAGGTTTGCCACAAACCTTAATTTTATAAAAAATGCAATATCTGCAAAGTGCAAAAAAAAATGAGATATGCCTGTAGTTGGAATCATACAGTATGTAGCCTTTTCAGATTGGCTTCTTTCACTTAGTAATATGTATTTAAGGTTCTTCCATGTCTTTTCATAGCTTGATGGCTCATTTCTTTTTAGCACTGAATAATATTCAGTTGTCTGGATGTACCAAGGTTTATTTAGCCATTCATCTACTGAAAGACATCTTGGTTCCTTCCAAGTTTTGGCAATTATGAATAAAGTTGCTATAAACATTCATGTGGAGGTTTTTGTGTGGACATAAGCTTTCAACTCATTTGGATAAACACCAAAGAGTACGATTGCCGGATTGTACATTAAGAGTATGTTTAGTTTTTAAAGAAGCTACCAAATCATCTTTTAAGGTAGCTATACCATGTTTGTGTTCCCACCAGCAGTGCATGAGAGTTCCTGTTGTTTCACATCCTTGCCAGCATTTGGTGTTTTTAGAGTTTAGGATTGTTGCCATTTTAATAGGTATGTAATGATATGTCATTGTTTTAACTTGTGATTGATTCCCTGATGAAATACTTTGTGGAACATCTTTTCATATGCTTGTTTACCATTTGTATGTCTTGTTTGATTAGGAGGCTGTTCAGATTTTTGCCCATTTTTAGTTAATTTCATTGATTTCTAGTTTTATTTTTTCTGCTTACTTTGTATTTAATTTGCTTTTTTTTTTTCAAGTGTCCTAAGGTAGAAGGCTTGTTGATTTTAGACCTTCTTTTTCAAGACATGTATTTCAATATTACAGACTTCCCTATGAGTACAGCTTTCACTCCACCCCACAAATTTTGATGTTGTATCATCATTTTTACTTAGTTTGAAATATATTTAAATTTCTCTTGAGATTTCTTTGATAACATATGTTACTTGAAAGTGTGTTGCTTTATCTTTATGTGTTTGAGGATTTATCAGCTTTCTTTATGTTGTTGATTTCTAGTTTAATTCTGGTGTAGTCTGAGAGCAGACATTATATGATTTCTATTTTAAATTTGTTAAGGTGTGTTTTATGACGTAGAATGTGGCCTATCTTGATGAGTGTTCCATGTGAGCTTGAGAAGAATGTGTGTTCTGCTGTTGTTGAATGAAGTAGTCTATAGATGTCAGATACATCCAGTAAATTACTGGTGCTGTTGAGGTCAACTATATTCTCATTGATTTTTCTGCCCACTGGATCTGTCCATTTCTGTTAAGAGGGCTGTTAAAATTTCCAGCTGTAACAGTGGATTCATGTATTTCTCGTTGCATCTCTTAATTTTTACTTCCTATCTCTTGATGCCCTGTTGTTAAGTGCATACACATTAAGGATTGCTACATTGTCTTGGAGAATTGACTCCTTTATCCTTTCTTTACCCCTGATAACTTTTCTTTTTCTCTAGTCTGATGTGCTAAAATTAATATAGTGACTCCAGCTTTTGATTTGTGTTAGCATGGTATAGATTTCTCCATTTACTTTTAATCTATATATCTTTATTTTAAAATGTATTTCTTGTAGATAACATATAGTTAGGTTTTGTTTTGTGATTTACTCTGACAATCTCTGTGTTTAAGTGGATTTAGATTATTGATGTGTAAAAGTGATTATTGATATATTTGGATTATTAATATCTGCCATATTACTTCCTATTTGTATCCATTGCCTTTGTTCTTTTTTTCTTACATGTGTTCCACTTTTTTTCTCTTTTCTGGTTTTAATTGAGCATTTTGTTTCACTCTATTTTCTTTTGTTTCTTAGCATGTCAGTTATCTTTTTTTTTTTTTTTAAACTTTTTAAATTGTTTGCCTTTGAGTTTGCAGTATACATTTACAATTAATTCAAGTCCACTTTCAGGTAACACTGTATCATTTTACAGATAGTACATGTATCTTATAATAAGAAAATATTCCTAATCTCTCTCTGGAATCCTCAGTTTTTGGTGCTTAGCTATGTCTACCTTAGAACCAGTTGCTTGATTATTTATGAGATGTCCAATGTTGATATTTATTTCAGGTTATGAGAATATTTATTTTCTAAGTATATATTCATTAAAGAACATCTAAGGCTTGTTAAGAGTTTGTAGATATCTCTTTATGCTTTAAAAATTTCCCTAAATTGTGATGCTAGTGTTAAAGATAATAATTATAAAAAAAACTTGAACAGGCCAGATAATAATTTGTACATCTACTAAATTGGCATTTCTGGGAAGAGAATGGCTCTAACAATTTTGGTAGTATTTCTTGCCTTCTCCTTATCCTATTCCTATTTCACATAATTCTTTTTTCCTCTTTCAATATTCTGTCCATATCCTTTAAGAAACAAAAATTACTTGGTATAGGGAAAATGACTCCCTGTAGTGCATTTAACTGCTTCCTCACCCGTGATCTGTAATTTGATGTGCTCTTCATGGTATCAGAGATAATATTAAACTTGATAGGTGCTTACTGACTTTCTCATTACTAGTCTAAAGTTCGGTACTTTTATTTTAGATCTCTCTTTTTATTAATTAATTCAACAAATATTTATTGTGTGCTTACAATTTGCTAAGCACTTGGGATACTAGAGAAATTATTAATCAATGCCTGTTTTACCCACTAGGCTATAACTTGAATGTTATGTTCACACTAGAACTTGAGATAGCTAGTCAATGTGAATATCTTAGATATTCACACTAGAATTTCTAAGATTTAGTGCCACAACTATGCTCTGTAAGCCTGAATTTCTCAATTATGTTCTATGGATCATAGTTTAGAGAATGCTAATTTAAGCAGGTCATGGAATCCTGAACTGGAAATTAGGATATACCTGTCTTTTTCTTTTTTTGCTGTTAACTTGTAAGGGACAAGTCCCTTTTGTCTGGCTTTGATGGATTATTTATAATATGATAGACTTAGTGAAGTTGGTCTGTGATGACTTGTCCAGTTCTCTGTTCTGTAATTCTGATTCTGTAGATTAATGTTAGGCTTTTGTTCTTGCTGTGGGTAGATTTTAAATATATAATTTTTTATTTAATTTTTCTGCTTTCAAAAGGAATGAAAACAAATACTTTAAAATTTCATATATGGTAGAAATTAATAGTATAAAAAATGAAATTCTACCCTAAAAGAAAATAACACATTTTCTCTTGATGCATATGATTCTACCATGTAAATACTGATATATTAATCATTATTTTTAATAAAAGTAGGATATCATGGTCTAGTTTTTATGGTATGTTTTGTTTTTACATTTTTGTCTCTTGGATTCCTTTCCATATAAATTTCTCTGTTACATTTTTTTTCTTGTCATTATTATGAATGTAGTATATAGTGATGGTTAAAAATTAAAACTGGTTAAAAATTAAAAGGTGATTTCTCAGCTGTACCCCCCACAAGTAATCACTGTTATAAAATCGAGTGCATCTTTGTAGCATATATAAATATATGTATGTTTCTTTTTGTATGTATGTGTACGTACTATAATTTATTTAGTCACTTTTCTATTGATGGTCATTAGCATTTGCCTTTTTTCCTTCCCTCTTTGTACTTTACAGGTGTGTGTGTGTGTGTGTGTGTGTGTGTGTGTGTATAACATTGTATACATATATGCTCGCTGATAAGAATTTAAGTGCAGAAGATTGTTGGATGTTTTTATTGTGCTTTATTTATGTGCTATAGATAATCCTTGTCTTCAAGGAGGTTTGGCTGGGATTACTGTATCTTTGATTCTTTCTTGGCACACTGTCATGAGCACTGCATAGGTCTCTACAATCTCACAGAACATTTCAGGCAAATGTTCTCATTTTGTCCTGAAATCTTGATACAGTTTTCTCTTTCGGTGAACTTGACGGAATTACAGAAGAGCCTTGAGAACTTCTTAGTTTAAGGTCTATCTATAGCCTGTTATTCACAACTTGGTCCATGGACCAGTAGCATAGTTATCACCTAGGAGCTTAGAAATGTAGAATCTCAGGCCCTACTCCACAAGTAGTAAATTGAAATCTACATCTTGATATGATCTGGTAATTCGTTTACACATTATAATGTGAGAAGCACTGATCTGGAAGCAGATGTGTTGCATTGTTTTTTGGGGGCCTGTTTCTTTGTGCTCACATCTGAGTTAGAATCTTTCTTGTTTTTCTGATTAAGAGAGGAGGAAGAAAAGAAAAATGTACAAATGTTTGAACTAAAGAGCTGAATTTACTGAGGATAAGAGCCATTTTCCCTGTTTTTATTGTGACTTGTAATGGTAGGGTCTTTTGTTGATTTTTACCTGGTTTTTATCACACCAGCTATGTGGAAGAGAAGAGAAAATACAGTTGGTTGTGCTGTAATGCTTGCTTCGAAAACACAGATTTGTACTACACAATCGATATGAAGGCAAAAGTTAAGTATTATGTGAATTTTGTGTTGACTTATATGCCATTTGTCTGTGAGAATCACTAACTGAATGCAGAAAACTATTCAGGGCTGGGCATAATGGCTCACGTCTGTGATCTCAGCATTTTAGGAGGCCGAGGCAGATCACCTGAGGCCAGGAGTTTGAGACCAGCCTGGCCAACATGGTGAAACCCCATCTCTATAAAAATGCAAAAATTAGCCAGGTGTGGTGGTGCATGCCTGTAATCCCAG
Source organism: Alouatta palliata (assembly GCA_004027835.1). NCBI lineage: Eukaryota > Metazoa > Chordata > Mammalia > Primates > Atelidae > Alouatta > Alouatta palliata. Next base: position 27,868 of record PVKV010006429.1, read on the forward strand.
CTATTAGGAGGCTGAGGCAGGACAATGGCTTGAACCTGGGAGGTGGAGGTTGTAGTGAGCTGAGATCCTGCCAGTGCACTCCAGCCTGGGGGACAGAGCGAGGCTGTGTCTCAAAAACAAAAACAACTGTATCTAGCTGAAGCAAGCCACACAGGAATACTCAAAATGCATGCATCTCAAACAACTACCAGCTGCCTAAGTTCTCCACATGTTACAAGCCACACCTGCCCACCTGTGGCGTTAACACCTGTACTTGCAATTTCAGGTAACCCTCCTTCACCACCTCAGAAAAAATCAAAAGCTGCAACCATTCTGATGCCTACTTTCATAAGCAAACTTCCGGTAAAACAAAACAAAAATCAGCAACACCCTCTTTATGTGTTTGTTAACCATTCAAGGTGGTGCTACAGTTTTTATTAGCATCTTGTCTTACATGTCATTGTAAAGTTTCTGACTGTTAATCCCCTAACTCCATCTTTCCCATAAGCCCTGTGGTTTTAGTGTGCAATTTTGCTTAGTGCAGAGATTTTTAAGGAATTCATGTTACATTATGGCAGAATTGACTGTAGATCATGAGACTCTCAAAAAACATTGGCTCCATCCTTTATGCTTTATACTTCACAAAAATCCCTTTGCTATACACTTCCCTAACACCTTACATTTTCCCCTTCCTAATGTAATCCTTTCCTGATAATGGAAAGTTCCAAAAGGCAGGGGCAGTGTCTGGTTGTTGTTGTTCCTCTAGTCCTAATATAGTGCCTGATAGGTGATCACTGACTATTTGAAATATGACTCTCTGTAAATTTAAGTAGTTGCATATTTATTCATATAATTTAAATGTCATTTTGACATAGCAAACAGAATGATTCTTAAAGCTGTGCTTTAAATATTATTATTTAAAAAAATGTAAAAGTAATTAGTTACTCTGGGAGGTGGTAGAAATGTTCTGACATTTCAATCAGCAGCCAACTTTTATAGTAGAATTCTTAATTCTTAATTATAGTAGTAATCCAGTGGTTCTAGTATAGTTTCTAAGAGATTATACATTCTGTGAATATTTTCTTTAAAATTCCTAAATTCATTATATATATATTTGAGAAAATTCAGAAAATGAAGTGTCAAGTTATTGTTTTAAAGTCAGATTAAGGATAAAGCTTGGAGAAATAACTAACATAAATGATGTTAGGCTTTCATTAATAATCAGAGATAATTTTGAGCACTTGTCAAATTTTAGCTAGCTGTGAGAGATCTGAATCTTCACCTTTATTTCTTTGACTCTTGCTTCGTGTAGTGTGTCACTTCCTCAGTCTGTGGTTCTTTCTGCCTTCTAATTTTATTTGATTCTTTTCCTGGTATTTAATATTTTCCATCTCCATATTCCTGAATTAAATAGGGAAGCTTATGGTCAGTAAAAAGAATTGTGGTAGTTTTTCAAAACAATTGAGTTGGTGGTGAGAAACTACCATAATCCTTGTTACCTTTAACCTTACCACTGATATATAAGAATATTTTCTCATTTAACATTGAGTCTCTGAATTTTACAATGTGGATTTCAGGATTCAAATTCTAGTCCCACTTAGCACTTTTCTCAAAATTATAGCTCTAATTTAATTTTCCACTAAGATATCTTTATAGGGTCATCTCGATTAACTTCTCTTCCTCATAAAGTATGAAACAAGATATTTTGTTATTCTACTAGAAAGATACTCTCAAAGAGGAAACATTAAAGTATTAATTATGAAAATCTGTATTATAGACTCAAAGGAAGAGGTTGTAAAATTTAAAAATATTTACTTGTGTATTGTTTTATTTCCGTGTAATTTCAAACCTACAGAAATTTGCAGCAGTACAGGAAACTCCCATATATCCTTTACCTAGATTCAACAACTGTGTACAGTTTGCCCCATTTGCTTTATCATATTTTATCTACCTTTATATGCAGATTTTTCCTGAATCATCTGAAAATAAGTTGGAAACATTGTAACCCTCTATCCCTAAATTCTTCTGTGAGTGCTTTAAGAACATGATAACTTTCTCTTACAAAACCACGTTAAAATTATTAAAATGAGGATTTAAATATTTTTGTAATTAGGTAATAGCCTAACTCATGATCTAAATTCAGATTTTGTCAGTTGTCCCAATAATGTTTTTTCCCAGTTCATGGTACAATCCAAAATCATGCATTGCTTTAAACTGTCTTTAGTCTCTTTTAAACTGAAGCAATTCCATGATCTTTCTTTGTCCTGATTCTGACGTTTTTGAAGCAAGGAGGATGGCTATTTTGTCGAACTTTTTTTGTGGGGGGAGAGGATTGTCTCATGGCTCATGAATAGATGTAGGCTATGCAGTTTTTGCAGGAATGACACACAGATGTTGTATTACTCACTGTTCATCATATCAGGAGACATGTAATGTCAGTTTGTTCCAATACTGCTATTTAGTCACTTGCTCATTGATTGATTGATTCATTCATTCTCTTCAATGTATTTACTCCTTTCCTCAAGCCAGTAATACACAGAAAGTGGTTTCTGACTTGCTAATCTGTAACACTGGATAAGCAAATCTGCTAACTAGATAGAATTCAGTGTTTATAGTTTTCAAGGTAAAATTTAATTATAACAAAATGGTAAACCTAAAGGGAACATTTGGATGAGTTTTGAAAATATGTAAACTCTCATAATCCAGATCCCTATCAAAGCTTAGAAAGTTTCCATCACCAAAAGCTTCCTGATTCTTCTTTCTGGTTAATAATAATGCCATCTACCACTGAGAACTGCTTTTCTGATTTTTTTTTTCTATTATAGTTTAGCTTTGTTTGGTTTATAACTTTGTATGAGTAGAATCATACAGAGCATACTCTTTTGTGTCTTGTGTCTTTTTTGGCTCAATATCTGTGAGATGCCTCCTCATTGTTTTGTGAATGAGTAGTTCATTCTTTTCATGGCTGAGTAGTAATCCATTGTATGAAAATACCACAGCTTATTTATGCATTCTTTTGTGATGTACATTTGGGTTGTTTCATTTTATGACTATTATAAATAAAGCTGCTGTGAACATTTAGATACAAGTGTATATACTTTTAATTTCTCTTGAGTAAATACCTGTAAGTGGAATTGCTGGTTCATAGGGTAGATGTATGCTTAACTTTTTTTAAAAAACTGCAAACATATTCCATAGAAATTGTACCACTTTGTGCTCCCATTACCAATCATGAGAGTTCTGGTTACTCTGCATCCTCACCAACATCTGGTTTTATCAGCCTTTTAAGCGTTAGTCATTCTTGTGGATGTGAGTGATATTATGGCTGTAATTTGCATTTCCCCAGTTACTAATTAGATTGTTATCAGTGGTGGGTATCTGAATCACTGGCAGTGCATGTGTACAGGTCTGCAACAACCTTAATTCTTACCTCCTCAGAAGAAATAATTTGAGGGGCATAAGGCAGAAGAGGAGACCAAGGCAAGTTTTAGAGCAGGAGTGAGTTTATTAAAAAGCTTTAGAGTAATGATGAAAAGAAAGTAAAGTACCCTTGGAAGAGGGCCAAATGGGTATCTTGGAGGGCAAGTGTCCCATTTGATCATGGACTTAGGGTTTTATATGTTGGTATACTTCCGGGATCTTGTGTCTCTTTCTCCTTGATTCTTCCTTTTGGGGGAGGCTGCCTGCATGCACAGGGACCTGCTAGCACTTGGGAAGTGAGCATGCGCAGTGTGTTTACTGGCATTAAACACATGCTCACCTGAGGCATTCTTCCTTTTACCCGTTGAAGTTAAACGCTGCCATTTTGCCTTTTAGCGTGTATACTTGAGCCCATTCACCCAACTCCTGAGATCTTACCGGGAAGTTGTTGAGCACCAGTTTCAGGTGTTTCTATCTATTGGTAAACTGCCTTTCCCTGGTGGGTTAACTGCCTGATTATCACCTGGTGGTCGCCTGACATTCCTGGTGGGGTGGGCCGTCTCCTGCCCTGTGCATGTCTGACTAGATACCTACTGTAACAAGATTAATACTTTTTTATATGCTTATTGGCCATTAATATAGTTTTTGGCATGTGAAGAGTGTTCAACTCTTATCAACTTTTAAAAAATTGTTTTTTCTTTTTACTAGTAAATTGTAGAAGTTCTTTGAATATTCTGGTATAAATTACTTGAAATGTTTGCATTGTGAATATCTTTTCTTATTTTGTGGCTTGCATGTTGATTTTCTTAATGATGTCTTCTATTGAATAGAAGTTGTTAAATTTATGAAATCATGCTTATTTCCTGTCCATGGTTTTGCTTTCTGTGTCCTAAGAAGTCTTTGCCCAACCTCAGGTCACAAAAATATTCACTCACAGTTGTTGTTGTTGTTGTTGTTGTTGTTGTTGTTGTTTTTTAATCAAGCTTTATAATATGATATTCTACATTTAGGTCTTTTTTTCTCCTCACAGATTATTTTTTTGTGAATGATGTGATGTGCCATAAATAGAGATTAGAACTTCATATTTATTGTTTCTTTCCTTGTGCAAATTCACATTTCTGGGTTTTCTTTTAAGTAAGGGGAAAATAATACGATTGTAAGATTCTCTAATTTTGATATGTTTTTGAGAAAGCCAAATACTTCATTTCCTTAATATACAAAGATGTAAATTTAGAGACTGTATAAACAAATCAAAATGCAGTTATTGGTTGATGATAATAGTGATAAATAGAACATTGTGATATGCTTAAAGGAATAGGTATGTTGTTTTTTTTATTACTATTTCTACCATATAAGAAAAAGACTTGGTGTGAGAACTGTTTTTCATTGTTAAACATTCTACAAATAAGTGGATAGTTTTTTTAGTTTGCCAGATGAAATCATTTTTAAAACAACTTGCAGAGTGACTTTGACTGCCCTGTTATATCTGTTTTATTGGTAGTCTGAAGTCTGTCAAGCTTTCCATTTGAAACCCCTATTTTCAGGGGTTTATGAGCAGACAGTTGAAAAGAACTTAACCAGCCAAAAACTTGGCATTCATGATCTTGGTTCAATATAAGGTACTTGCTTTAAAAAATTTTAAGTAGTCAGCTCTTTTTTAAAGTTGTGAGGAGCACAAAGAGGAATAAAGGAATTTCTTTGGTTAAACAGATAGGGAATATTTTTCCAGCCAACATATCCCAATTAGATTTACATAGCAAACTTTCCTCTTCCAGAAATTTTTTAAGTACGTATGTTCCTATTTTCCAGTTGCCACAAGATCTTGCCTCAAGATTTTCCTTTTCCTTTGCTATAGTTTATAGGAAATACCCTCTGCCTCTGTTCTTTTTCTCCCTATTTATGCTTTTTAAATTCTTCATAGTATAATATATGTAGACTAAAAATGATGTTGGCTTTCTTTTGGCTTTTTTCCTCGTCTTATAGTGTCAACTTGAATAAAACAGAATACGACTTTACCTGTTGGTTGAAAAACAATATTAACTTTGAGAGATGTTGTAATATAAATAGCATTGATTTGCTTGTAATTAAACTTCTGAAATGCAGACCATCAAGACTCTTCTGAAGAGCTGTCACCGCAAGACTAGGCAAGATTTTTTTCTTCTTATCAGCTTGAGTAATTTGATTTTCTTCACAATCTGTTTTTAACCTGCTATCAGTTGCCTGGTGGACACTTAACTACTACTGGGCCATAAAGGCGTTTGTGGGTTGTTGCTTTTGTTTCACTTAAAAAAATCATTTCCAGAAAACCTATTGCAGAAATGTAACCTACTCCAGGAAATGAGATGATATTTGAAAATCTGTACTTTCTTGCTAGTCTGATGATAATTTGCTTCAGGCAAGAGGTTTTTGGGTGCTGCTGAAGGTTTTGAGATCTGGGAAAACGGGGTAATAACATGACACCAGCTCTTAAGCAGCAACATCTGCTGTGGTTCAAAGCCACACAAAGAAAGCTGCTTAAGCAGTCAAATGTTTTGGACTGCACAGATATGTGCGGTTCAACTGCAAAGACTGCAGAGTAGAGGAATCTTAAAGTTTAGAGAGGCTGTTAAAAACTGGAGTCGGGGAAGATGAGCATCTTTAAGAAACAAACATCACCTTGTCTTCCAAGCTATCGAAGATCTTTGTCAGAGCCTGTTTATGCAGATTCAGAGATAGGAGCAAGTTTAAAGAGTTATCCATGGTGTGGTCCAGTGAAAAGCAAGAGGAAGAAAAATGAATCTGCTGTTTCCAGTCTAGGAAAGCCACTGGGTGCTTATCGGTGGCAGACACATCCGAGCTTTAGGTGGAAAGGGAACAAAAGGGAGAGATTGCAGAGTAATAAAGAAGACCTGGTTGAAGGACAACAACAAAAGGTCATGCTGCCAAAGATGGTTAGTAACAGTGCTTCCTCCTCTGCTAATGATGTCCTTGGAACATCAACAGAGAAGCCGCACCTGGTCAACACCCGGTCACTTCGAGCACCATTCACCAGATCTATTTCAGAACCAGAATCCCGCTGCAGTATCCGATCTGTTAGACTGTGGCCAACTTCAGTTGGGTCAGTGGAGTCTGAGCAGCAGGGATATTTCATCCGTGGCATTTTCTCTACTCTTTCCAATGGCTTCTCCAGGATGCTGAGTCTAAAAGGAGAATCAACCAGTGAGCCAGTAAGAGAAGGTATATTGAAATGAATAAGGGGAAAAGAGGGATGGCTCAGATTTAGTTATTGTTGAAACTTTAATTATTTGTTTTATAATCTGGTAAAGCATTTCATTTTGTCATTATAAAAAAATTTAATTAGCATAATTTTTAAAAAGTGATAATCACTGCTTCAGGAACCTTTTAATAACTTATAGTAATAACAAGACATGAATGGATTTGGTTAATGAAAGAATTTTTTATGATGTTAATTCTTGAATTCAATTTTGGGGCCCATGTGAAAAAGTTATTTTTAATGCTCGTTTGTCTCCACTGATCTACTTTTCCAGGTTAAGTGCAATTTAGAGGGAAAAATACTCAATTTTTCATGACAGTTGAGAATTTAAAATGTATCTGTACTATTATCTCTTCATAAACATTTTTAAATTAACAAATGTTATTAGTGAGAACTATAGAGCAGAATTATACTGATAGCTCTTAAAAAGTTGGAATTTTAATTTGCTTATATCGTAAAAATATTTGGTTTGAATATGGAAGCCAAGCATGCAAATCTTGAATATTTGTTTAGATGACAAAACAGAAACTTGTGTTTGATTCATTTCAGATAATAGGATTGTCAAATTTTAAAAACTCTCATTTGGGACTTTTTAAAATTTAACAATATATTTTATGTTGATTATAGCATTATTAAAGCCAAAAATCTCACAATGCTTAATCTTTTAACTGATTACCTTAAAAACGGTTGACCTTATCTGGTGAACGATTTTGGTTATGACTTGGGGCCTATGTTTTTTAAAAGCCTTAACACTGGAAACTTGGTAGTATCTTCATGAGCAATTGAAATCTTTTTTTGACAAGCTCTTACCATTAAGAAGATTTCAGCCTCTCATTATTAGGAGATTGAACATATCAGCAAAGCTTTAAATCCTTTCTAAAACTGTGAGAATTGTTGAAGAATTTTGTTATTGAAATACAATTTAATTTATTTTAAAATAAAGTTGAAGAATGTTGAGATCATTTCAGTGAAAACTTAAGTAATTTTCCAAATTAATGTATGCCAAAAATTCAGTATTTCTTATAAACCTGTCCTCCCTAGATGTTCCTTTGCTCAGTGAATTTTGATGATACTATTAAACATATGTATTTTCTTCTTACTCTTGGCAAGTAGATAATTACCTAGAGGAAAATCTTCCTCCTTGATGTGCCTCTATTTACATTCCATTAAAATGTTTGAAAGACTTGGTTGTTTCAGTTTCTTGGATACTTGTATATCTGTTTCCTTGGCAGGTGATCATAAGGTGATCAAAGTAAAAGAAAGTCAAAGGAAATTAAGAGTTTAAAATCTTATAATCAGTTTTACTTAACGGTTAACATGTGTGCATTTGATAAAAGAAGCTATACCTAAAATTTTTGCGTTTGTGATAATTTTTGGACTTTTGTAGTTCACTTTCCGTTTTTAGCAAATATACCAAGCTAATTTTGACTGTCTACTATGTGTGAGGTGCTGTGAGGTGGCCCTGCTTTTTACGCATATATGGTCTACTTAAGGAAATATAAAATGTCCTATATTGTTTTCTATTATTTTATCCTTCCAGGCATAGAATAATATGTATGTGGAAGCATATACAGAATTTAAATTTAAGGTGCTATTTCAAGGAATCTCTATTCCAATAACTAAAAAACAGTGCATAATGTTTCTACCAGTCACATAACATAAAACAGTTACTCTGGCTATCTCCTAAGTGCTGTGTGTGTGTGTGTGTGTGTGTGTGTGTGTGTGTGTGTGTGTTTGAGGTGGGATCAAGCTCTTAAGACTGAAATGTACTTTTTATTATAAGGACTGGATCAAGTGCCTGTGCAGAGATCTCCTTTTCTCTTTTGGCAGTGACTTCTTTCTGGCCTAGTGTCTATGTGAGTGATTTTCTAACCTTTTGCAGTTGTGAGCCTTTCTTCATCCCTCATTTCCCACAAGCAGAAGACTACAAAATAACTGACTAGTTTGATTTTCTTATCTGAGACAAAGTAATTTAAGTTGAATTCACTGAATTATCAAATTAAGAAGTAAATTTATAGGGGAGAGTGGTATCCTAAGGAATAAAGTTTCCTAGCCAATTTATTTATTTATCTAAAATATCCTAGTTAATTTTCCTAAAAAGATTATTTGGGTGTTATCCCATTTTCTCCTGCCTGCAGTATTTTTTTAATGCCCGTTTTCCAGATATTGGAATTGGAAAGCCATTGATTACCAATGCGTCAGATAACCAGAAGAGAGCATCTTTTGTTCATATATTAGGTGCGAAGGATCTGACCCGGTGTGGTCATGGTAGCTAATTGTTAAATCAGCTATGTAGTTGCTGTTTTTTTAGGTTATGCTTAATAATCTTGAGTGCTAAGCTACCCCTAACTTACAATAGAATTTATCTCTTCATAAGTGTATACTATGGTGGTCCTCTTCGAGATATGATACTATAACCTTGTATCTGTCTCAGCTTTAGAATTTGCAGTTAAACTCAGTTTCCAAAAATGAGAGATTCTGTATTTTAAGGGCTTAGACTAGCCACTAAAAACCTGTGGAATGTCTAATAATCACCCCCAAATTTTACTAGTCAACCAAGTCTTATTTTTTGATCTGTGTTGCAGCTGGGTCATTTCTTTGCTCCTCAAGCCTGTAAAGATTGGTAATTTCTTGATTTTCAGTTCCTCATTGTTTTCCAGTAAAGTCTTAAAAAACAAAGCAAAATAAATTACAGCAAGAGTTTGCTTTAAACATCATGATTGGTAGTGTATTTCACTGTTTAAAACTTTAGGGTATAACTTACACAAAACACAAGGCTTCTCTGGCTTTTACTTAGGAGCAAAAATTGACCTGTGATATTTTGTATTGGACACTAATTTCTTTATGTAACTGGATCTGGATCTTCCCTTCCTTATTGGACTCCCCTCTCCTTTTCTTCTACACCAGGCACACGGTGATGATGCAGAAATGAATAAAATCCATTTTCCACACTCTAGAAATTTACAACATGGTAAAAAAGCAGATATGTAAAGAGATAAATAATAGTTCTTGATGAGATGTCATTTGAAATTGATTTGGATTAGTAAGAGTCTGCCAGAGAGTAGAAGTATTCGAGGTGGAGAGAACAGTGTGAAGGCCAGGAGTCCATCTAAGGTGGTGAGAAATTCACAAAGTAAGAAACGTACAGTATGAGGTAAGTGTGGGTGGATGTAGCTGGAAAGGAAAGTGGAGGGTCAGTGTTTGAAAAGTTTTATGTGGAGTACCAAGCTAAGTTTTTTGGGTTTCAAAAGTAACGGAGGTTTTAAAGTAGGAGAAAAGTTTTGTTTTTAGGAAGATAATTTTATGTTAGCATGGATAATGGGCTGATGAAAGAAAGATTAAATTATGCCAAAGTTTAAATGAGACATAAAGCCTAAATTCAATCAATATTAATGGTAAACGAGGTTAGAGACTAAAATAAAAAGATGTTTCTGAGGTAGATTGACAGAATTTGAAGAATAATGCAGAAAGCAAAATACAACTCAATAAAAATATGAAACTTTATAGATTTTGAAAATAATGATACCTTTAGCCAAGGAAGTTCAAAGGGGAAAGGTGTGAACATGTGGTTAGAAATTTCTATATACTTGATGTTTCAACCCCTGGGTACTTTATTTATTTATTTTTTTGAGACGGAATATTGCTCTGTCGCCCAGGCTGGAGGGCAGTGACACCATCTTGGCTCACTGCAATCTCCACGTCCCGGGTTAAAGTGATTTTCTTGCCTCAGCCTCCTGAGTAGCTGGGACTACAGGTGCCTGCCACCCGTCTAATATTTGTATTTTTAGTAGATACAGGGTTTCACCATGTTGGGCAGGCTGGCCTCGAACTCCTGATCTCAGTGATCCACCCGCCTCAGCCTCCCAAAGTGCTGGGATTATAGGCCTGAGTCACTGTGCCCAGTCTCCCTGGATACTCTAAATGCATTCTACCTGGTTTAATCATCCAGATAATCCTGTGAGGTAGTTAGTGTTATTCTCATTTTAAAAGTAAGGAATTAGAGCCTCAGAAAGTTTCAGTTACTTCCCTCAGACTACGCAGCTAGTAAATGGTGGGTCCCAGATCTCTATGACTCTAGTAGACTCCTCCATTTGGGGGCCCACTTTGAGAACATGATGTTTGAGAGGTTTTCAGGAACTTGGGAACATCTCTCCAAGCAGTATTGACAAATAAAGGGGCAGGAGTTTAGCAGCAGAGGTTTGTTCCCATATGAGGATACACATTTGGAAAGCCATCAGCACATGGACGTTGAAGCCACAGAAGTGGGTGAAATCAATCACACAGGCTAGGGATATAGTGGGAGAATAATGAGAATGTTGAGACTAGCATCCCAGCCTCAACACATCTGGACATCTTATTCCAGTCTAACCAGTGTCTCTTAGCAGAGCCACTGGTTTACAATTATAGACTTGGAGTTTACCAATTGTGGTGGCAAGTTTAATATTCTTACTTTTACGTATACATGCACATATACCTTATTTATTTTTATTTAACAGCTTTTTTGAGATACAATTTATATAACATACAGTTCATCATCTTAATATATACATTTCAATTACTTTTACTTTTTTATTGTGATAGCATGCACATACCACAAAATTTACCAGTTTAACCATTTTTAAGTGTACAGTTCAGTGGCTATAAGTAGATTCACATTGTTGTTCAACTATCACCATCATCTATCTCCAGACTATTTTATCTTCCCATACTGAATCTCTGTACCCATTAAACACTAACTCCCCATTCTCACCTCACTCTAGGCCCTGGTAACCACCATTCTACTTTCTGTCTCCATGAATTTGACTCCTAGGTACCTCATATAAGTGGAATGATAATATTTTTTCTTTTGTACAGTTTAGTTATTTTAGTATTTTTACGAAGCTGTACAACCACACCACAATTTTAGAACATTTTTATCACACCAAGTACCTATTTGCAGGCATTCCCTGTTCACCCTTAAAGGTCCCATCCATCAGACCTAGGAAACCAGTAATATACTTTATAGATTTGCTGATAGATGCTATATACATGGAATTATACAATATATGGCCTTTTGTGTCTAGCCTCTTTTACTTAGCATATGATTTCATGGCTCATCCATGTTGTAGCAGCAGTACTTTCTTTTAATCACTGACGTTCTATTGTATGGATATACTGTATTTTATTTATACATTCATCATTTGGTAGACATTTGGATTGTATCCACTTTTGTGCTATTATGAATTATGGTACTATGAACATTCATGACCAAATTTTTACATGAACATATGTTTTCATCTCTTGGGTATTTACCCTTAACATTTTAAAAACAGTGTTTTCTGCTTCCAGAATAATGATTTGGTGTTTTGTGACCTTAAGTTGCATTAAATTTTCCATTTGTTATTGAAACATGTAATGGTGTTGCTATTTTTTTATTGTTTTGTATCCATGTATTCATTCAGTAAAATATTCCTGTATTTACACACATACATTTTCATTATGTCAAGTACCTATTAGCAATCACTATATATATATATATATAGAAATAAAAATTTAATCTTAGTCAAATACCTTCTGTAGTTAGTAATTTCCCACACCTCTGCTCAAAATATAAATATAGCTCAATGTGATCTAGAGTTTTCAACTGCTGGCTTGATTACAGTGAACAGTATGATTTATCTGCATTTCCAGGATGATTGTCATATTTTTATTTGCCTCAGGCAAGTTTTTAGTTGATTTCTCACGCTCAAGGCCAGTTTGTCTTTGTGAGGAAACAAAGAGAAGAGTAGGATGAGTAATGACTCTGAATCCATGATTATGAAACTGTATCCTTATGGGTACACAGGTTCTTAGTGACTGAGCATGAGTCAGTAAACCACAGGTATTTTTCCCATCATTCTCATGTGGAGTTTTCACAGAAATTTCTTAAAAAAATTTTTCCCCTAATTTCTGGATTTGATGATGATTACTTACTCACCTTTCAGCTACTTGGGAGGCTGAGGCAGGAGAATTGCTTGAATCTGGAAGGCAGAGGTTGCGGTGAGCTGAGATTATGCCATTGCACTCCAGCCTAGACAACAAGAGCGAAACTCCCTTGAAAAAAAAAGAGAGAGAAAATTTTTTCTATCCATGTTTTTAGATTTTTGTCACCAAAATGTCAAAATGGTTTGCAACTTAAGGGATACTGATTCAATGATAATTTAGCATAGTATATAACCATAACCTTGGTCAAACTAAAGAATATTTTGAATGCTATGTGTGTGGTTTGTTGTTCTGAAGTAAAGTGGCATCTGGTGGTTAGAACATAAGAGTTACTGTCAGCATTTGTGGGTTTTATTCCCAGATCCAAGCTTTTTAAAAAGAAAAGACAGAGTTAATGCCTGTTATATGTTTAGTGCAGTGCTTTACATACTGTAGATGTACTGTAAATACTAGTGAAGATTTTATACAACTCACAGAATAATATGCAATAAATCACTTACAATATATGTAAAATAATGATAGTTGTCACTGGCACTTAGTGATTCTATTCTTTAATAAATCTTTCTTTGAGAAAGGCATGATTACTGTTTCCAAGTAGTACTGTGGTATTTTAACCAACTTATAATAAACATTTTTAATTCAAAGTAGTTAGACATTACTCTCTATCCAAGGGACTTTTGAGAGCTCTACCATTTAATAGAGACCATTCATATCACAGTAGTACATGCCAGAATCTCAGAGTAAGGGATATGTTTAAGATTGTGTGATTATTCTAGTATGTGAATACACTAGGCACTGATACTCTAGTATTTAAGTTTTATTTACCGCTGTCCTCTTGATGGCATGCTAAACCACGGTTCTTAAAAGTAAGCCCTTTTGTAATATGACTGGTCCTTGAGCTGGATGGAAGTGTTCTGCAACCTAAAATAAGGTAATAAAGGTATTTTCCTAGCTTACTAAAAGCAGATGAATGGCA
>PVKV010006429.1:41556-105294 GCA_004027835.1 Alouatta palliata
TTTTTTTGAGACGGAGTTTCGCTCTTGTTACCCAGGCTGGAGTGCAATGGCGCGATCTCGGCTCACCGCAACCTCCGCCTCCCGGGTTCAAGCAATTCTCCTGCCTCAGCCTCCCGAGTAGCTGGGACTACAGGCACGTGCCACCATGCCCAGCTAATTTTTGTATTTTTAGTAGAGACGGGGTTTCACCATGTTGACCGGGATGGTCTCAATCTCTTGACCTCGTGATCCACCCGCCTCGGCCTCCCAAAGTGCTGGGATTACAGGCGTGAGCCACCGCGCCCGGCGATGAATGGCATTTTTATAATTTTTTAACATTGTGATGCCTTGCCATCCCTTAGTCTATAATAAAACAAAATATTTGCCTTTACACAGATTTTTATATTTGATTATTTTATATTTAATATAAACTTTCGTAATTGCATTTTGTCCTGCGATGTAACAGCAGGGCATTGCTTTTCAAGCACAGTGTTTTATGAACATATATTGTCCACAGTGAACAAGGTCAGTTGCTAGTGGAAATTATAGAGTAGCTGGCTTATTAATCCTCTTTAGCCTGTTATTTCAATTTATTGGACTGTTAGTGATAACCTCAGTTATTGCTTATAATCCCTAGATGTAGACAGTGTTTCTTTGAATAATGCTTTTCTATTCTCTTCATGGAATTCTAGATGTATCATTTTGTTTAGCCAAAAGAAACTTAATACTTTCTTACAAACTCTGTCACTTCAGAAGTTAGTTTATTGTATTTCTTTACCAATAAAGAATGTTCATTTAAACACCCTAGGTTCATTTCTTTATTTTTATCCATTTTTTTTAGCATTAGACTTTATTTCAAATATGAGAATATAAAGAAATGTTTTATCCAAGAGCAAATGGCATTGGAAAAAGACCACTTTGAATTATTTAAAGCAAGTGTGAAAATTTCATAGTAAGTAATGTATATATGTGTTGCTGGAGAGGATATTGGGAATTTATCTTTAAAAAATGAACATTTTTGAAAATAAACTTTCTAGTATTTTAAACAAAATTTAAATTATAATTGTAACTATGTACTAGTTATTAAAGTTATTAAGCTAATTGTTAAACAACTTTTTGGAGTATTTTTCCTAAACAAAATTGTGTGACTGCAAATTGATATCCTTTACTTCACATTTTACTTTGTCTGGATAATTATTTTATTATAATGTTTTTTAGGAAAATCATTAGAAGACTTTGTTTTTAAAGTGTTTTTTTTTTTACTTATAATTATTTTATTTATACATATTCATATTTTTATTCATGACTTTTTTATTGATTAGAAACATAAGCCCTCTGGTGTATCCTACTGTCACATTGTTCTAATTGACCAGTATGGTTTTTAAATAAGACTGCAGAACATAAAAGTATGAGGTGGAATTTTAAGGCAAATTATTTACAAATAAAATGAAAAAATAGGAGAAATTAATGAATACACATGAATATTTAGGTTTTGATATTCCCTGTGGTATGCTTCCCTGTGGTATGCTATATAATTAAAACTTATATACCTTAAATGAATATTATTATGATTCATATACTTAAGTACACAGAATGCTGAGTCACTGTATGAAAGAATGAAGTACCGGCTATGTACTTTGTAATTTTCAGTGCATTTCACATGTGTTGATAGTATATTGTGGAGAAAGTAATAAGTTCGCTTTATGTGTAAGGAGAAATACTTTATATGTAGGGAACCATATTAAATTTCCATAGGTAAGCTCTTTTCTCATCTTTAAAGGTAGCAGTGGATTTGGTAATGGAGAGTCAGTCTGAGAATCAGACTTGAATCCTCCACGGATCTGATATCTCTATCCATCTTTAACTTAACTAGAATACATTGAGCCTTGATCATGAGCATCAGGATTAAATAAGATTTACGTAATACTTCGCCTTCCTCTCTCTCAAATGGATGGCCAAAGTATTGCACTCAGAAAGGTGTGCAAAGGGTAGCAGATGGCATACCAACTTATCAATGCATTATCTTGGACAAACTTATTCTTCATTTGGCTGTTAAATGCAGGAAGTAATAGTACAGATGAATTTCTCCCCCTTCCACAAACACATACACATATGCATGCAAAGAAGTATATGCAGAGGCTATGGCTGTCTCTGTCTCTTTCTGATTCTCTGTATATCTGTCTGTCTATCTCTCTCTCTCCACTCTCTCTCCTCCCACTTTGTTGCCCAGGCTGGTTGCAAACTCTTGGCCTCAAGCAGTCTTCCCCCTCGGTCTCCTAAAGTGCTGGGATGGGATTACAGTTATGAGCTACTGTGTCTGGCCCAATTATCTTCTTGAATCTGTAGGTTGACGTCTTTTGCCAAATTTGGGAGGGTTTCATCATTATTGCTTTGAATACTCTTTTAGCTCTGCTTTCTTTCTTCTCTCCTAGATCTCTGATGATGCAAATGTTGGATCTTATTTATTTATGTTTGTGACAGGACCTCACTCTGCCACCCAGGCTGGAATGCAGTGGTGCCATCAAAGCTAACTGCAGTCTTGACCTCCCAGGCTCAAGCGATTCTCACACCTCAGCCTCCTGAGTAGCTGGGACCACAGGCGCTCACCGCCATGCCCAGCTAATTTTTGTATTTTTTTATAGAGATAGGGTCTCGTTATGTTGCCCAGGATGGTCTCGAGTTCCTGGACTCAAGTATTCCTCTCACCTTGGCCTCCCAAAGTGCTAGGATTACTGGTATGAGCCACTGCACCCAGCCAGAATGTTGGATCTTTTGATATGATCTGACAAGTTTCTGAAGCTTTGTTCTTTTTAAATTAGTTTTAGTCTGTTTTTTCTCTGCTGTTCATATTCTTTAACTTCTATTGACCTTTCTTTAAGATTATTTATTAATTCTGACTTCTGTTATATCTGTTCTACTATTAAACCATTCCCATTAGTGTTTTATTTCTGTTATGGTTTTTTTTTTTAATTCTATAATTTCCATATGGTTCTTTTTTATAACTTCTATTTCTTTTATTAGATTTTCTATTTTCTTAATTTGTTTCAAGATAATTTCTAATTGATTATGAAGCATTTTATGACATCCAACTTAAACTTCTCAGATAACTTTAACATCTAATTCTTCTCAGTTGATTGTCTTTTTTTATTCAAGTTGAGATTTTCCTGGTTCCTGGTATGTTGATTTCTAAAAAAAATATATTGAATCTTGAACATTTTATTGAATGTTCAAGAAAAATTGAATGTTCAAAAAAACAATATATTTCTAAAAAAATATATTGAATCTTGAACATATAATGCAAGGGAACTCTGGGTTTTATTTAAATCTTTTATTTTAGCAGGGAGTTGCTCTACTCAAGTTTAGCATGCAGCTCCAAGCCTACAGTAGTGAGCTGTGGTTCCAATGACAATTTAGTTTCCAGAGCTTTTGCAGTACTATTTTCATCTGCTAGTTTATCTGGAGTTCCTACTGATCCCTTCCGGTGCTGCCCAAAGCAGGGAATGAGCTTCTCCAGGATAGGCCATCTGGTGCCTGCAGGAGGGAGAAGGAAGGGAAATCTCTGGCCCAAGGGGGAAAATGAGACTTCTAGGCCTGGGCTATTTTGACAGGAACTCCCAGCTTGTGAAAATGAGGCACACTTCCCAGCCTCAGCCCTGATTGTGGTGCATCCCTCTTTCTGGTATCCACCTGGCTACCCGATTGTCTCACTGCGGGGAGAGTCTAAGATCTGGAGGGGAAGAAGAATGCTTTCCCTGGCTGCTTATTGTCTGTTGGCCTCCCGATCATTACCCCTTACTAGTGATGCTGGGCTTGCCTGTTGTCAAAAATAATTGTCAGCAAAATAAATAGCCCCTGGTAGGCTATTTTCTCTTCCTAGGTTTGAAGTCAGGTCTGGGTTACCTTCTTTTAATGGATTGGGAGGCAGAGTCTTCATATGTCCTGCCACTATGTTGGTCCATCTGTCCTAGGGCCCCTAGCAAATCAGCTATTTTTCTTTTTGCAGAGTTTTTCTATGAATGTCTTTTTTATTATTTCAAAATTTTGTCATATTTAGTGAGGAGCAGTCAGGAGAAACGAGTCTGCACCATCTTGTCTGGCCTAAGGCTTTTTCTTAATCTGTAATTCGTATCATTTTCATTTAGAGTACCTAGCTTGTCATCATCCATGTCAAATATCTGCAGTTGTTAAATGGTATAACTCTTCTATTCCTCCCTTATTCGTGGTTTTTACATTGGATCTGAACACTTTTCCAACATCACTGTCATCGGCTTTGTGAAATTTTATCTTTTTGCAACATTAGCAATTTGACCTTTCAGTCAGTTGCACTTTTACAGTATTCAGCAATGATAAAAAAGGTTCAGGGATGGATAGTATTCAAGTGGGGACTGAGTTTTATAAGGGGTCAGTTTACTAGGGAATATTTTTGTACTTGGTAAACTTTTATTTTTTTTAATTTATTTTAATTTTAATTTTTATTTTACTTTAACTTATAGGATATATATGCTGAATGTGCAGGTTTGTTACATAGGCATACATGTGCCATGGTGGTTTGCTGCACCTATCAACCTGTCATCTAGGTTTTAAGCCCTGATTGCATTAGTCCTGATACTCTCCTTCCCCTTTCCCCCATCCCCTGACAGGCCCCAGTGTGTGATGACCCCCTTCCTGTATCCATGTGTTCTCTTTGTTCAATTCCCACTTATGAGTGAGAACATACAGTGTTTGGTTTTCTGTTCCTATGTTAGTTTGCTGAGAATGATGGTTTCCAGCTTCATCCAGGTCCTTGCAAAGGGCGTGAACTCATCCTTTTTATGGCTGCATAGCATTCCATGATGTGTATGTGCCACATTTTCTTTATCCAATCTATCATTGACGGGCATTTGGGTTGGTTCCAAGTCTTTGCTATTGTAAATAGTTCTGCAATAAACATATGTGTGCATGTGCCTTATTTATAGCAGAATGATTTATAATCCTTTGGGTATATACCCAGAAATGGGATTGCTGGGTCAAATGGTATTTCTGGTTCTAGATCCTTGAGGAATCACCACAGTGTCTTCCACAGTGGCTGAACTAATTTACACTGCCACCAACAGTATAAAAGCATTCCTATTTCTCTGCATCTTTGCCAGCATCTGTTGTTTCCAGACTTAATGATCACCTTTCTAACTGGTGTGAGATTGTATCAATTATGGTTTTGATTTGCATTTCTCTAATCACCAGTGATGAGCTTTTTTTCGTATGTTTGTTGGCCACATAAATGTTTTTTGAGAAGTGTTTGTTCATATCCTTCACCCACTTTTTGATGGGGTTGTTTCTTTCTTGTAAATTTGTTTAAGTTCATTGTAGATTCTGTCTATTAGACCTTTGCCAGATGGATAGGTTGCAAAATTTTTCTCCCATTCTGTAGGTTGTCTGTTCACTCTGGTGACAGTTTCTTCTGCTATTCAAAAGCTCCTTAGTTTAATTAGATCCCATTTGTCAATTTTGTCTTTCATTGCAATTGCTTTTGGTGTTTTATTCATGGAGTCTTTGGCCATGCCTGTGTCCTGAATGGTATTGCCTACGTTTTCTTCTAGGGTTTTTATGGTTTTAGGTTTTATGATTAAGTCTTAAATCTATCTTGAGTTAATTTTGTGTAAGGTCTAAGGAAAGGGTCCAGTTTCTGTTTTCTGCATATGGCTAGCCAGTTTTCCCAGCACCATTTATTAAATAAGGACTCTTTTCCCACTTGCTTGTTTTTGTCAGGTTTGTCAAAGATCAGATGGTTTTAGGTGTGTGTGTTATTTCTGAGGCCTATCAGATGGTTTTAGGTGTGTGTGTTATTTCTGAGGCCTCTGTTGTGTTCCATTGGTCTGTGTATCTGTTTTGGTAGCGGTACCATGCTGTTTGGTTACTATAGCCTTGTAGTATAGTTTGAAGTCAGGTAGTGTGATGCCTCCAGCTTTGTTCTTTTTGCTTAGGGTTGTCTTGACTACAAGGCTCTTTTTTGGTTCCATATAAAATTTAAAGTAGTTTTTTCTAGTTCTATGAAGAAAGTCAATGGTAGCTTGATGGGAATAGCACTGAATTTATAAATTAGTTTGGGCAGTGTGGCCATTTTCTTTTTTTCTGAGACAGAGTTTTGCTCTTGTCTCCTAGACTGGAGTGCAGTGGTGCAATCTTGGCTCACTGCGATCTCCACCTCCTGAGTTCAAGTGATTCTCCTGCCTCAGCCTCCCGAGTAGCTTGGATTACAGGTGCCCACCACCACGCCCGGCTAATTTTTTGTATTTTTAGAAGAGATGAGGCTTCACCATGTTGGTCAGGCTGGTCTTGAACTCCTGACCTCAGGTGACCCCCACCCCCCACCTCAGCATCCAAAAGTGCTGGGATTACAGACGTGAACCACCATAGCCAGAGTTATGGCCATTTTCATGATACTGATTTTTCCTGTCCTTGAGCATGGAATGTTTTTCCATTTGTTTGTGTCCTCTCTTATTTCCTTGAGCAATGGTTTGTAGTCCTTCTTGAAGAGGTCCTTCACGTCCCTTGTAATTTTATTCCTAGGTATTTTATTTTCTTTGTAGCAATTGTGAATGGGAGTTCATTCATGATTTGGCTCTTTACTTGTCTATTATTGGTGTATAGGAATACTTGTGATTTTTGCACATTGATTTTGTATCTGAGACTTTGCTCAAGTTGTTTATCAGCTTAAGGAGTTTTGGGGCTGAAAGGACGGGGTTTTCTTCTTTTTGTTTTTGTTTTTGTTTTTTGAGATGGAGTCTTGCTCTGTCACCCAGCCTGGAGTGCAGTGGCATGATCTCAGCTCACTGCAACCTCCGCCTCCTGGGTTCAGGCAATTCTCCTGCCTCAGCCTCCTGAGTAGCTGGGACTACAGGCGTGTGCCACCATGCCTGGCTAGTTTTTTTTATTTTTAGTAGAGATGGGGTTTCACCATGTTAGCCAGGATGGTCTCAATCACCTGACTGTGTGATCTGCCTGCTTTGGCCTCCCAAAGTCCTGGGATTACAGGCATAAGCCATAACGCCCAGCCGAGTTGATGGGGTTTTCTAAATATACAGTCTTGTGGTCCGCAAACAGAGACAATATGACTTCCTCTCTTCCTATTTGAATACTCTTTATTTCTTTCTCTTGCCTGAGTGCTCTGGCCAGAACTTCCAATACTATGTTGAATAGGAGTGGTGAGAGAGGGCATCCTTGTCTTGTGCCGGTTTTCAAAGGGAATGCTTCCAGCTGTTGCCCATTCAGTATGATATTGGCGACGAGTTTGTCATAAATTGCTCCTACTATTTTGAGATATGTTCCATCAAAACCTAGTTTATTGAGAGTTTTTAGCATGAAAGGAGTATTGATTTTTATTGAAGATCTTTTCTGCATCTATTGAGATAAACATGTGGTTTTTGTCATTGATTCTGTTTATGTGATGGATTACATTTATCGATTTGTGTATGTTGAACTAGACTTGCATCCCAGGGATGAAGCCAACTTGATCATGGTGGAGCTTTTTGATGTGCTGCTGGATTCAGTTTGCCAGTATTTTATTGAGGATTTTCACATCAATGTTCATTAGGGATATTGGCCTGAAACTTTCTTTTTTTGTTGTGTCTCTGCCAGGTGTTGGAATCAAGATGATGCTAGCCTCATAAAATGGGTTAGGGAGAAGTCCCTCTTTTTTTCTATTATTTGGAATAGTTTCAGAAGGAATGGTACGAGCTCCTCTTTGTACTTCTGGTAGAATTTGGCTGTGAATCAATCTGATCCTTTGCTTTTTTTGGTAGTAGACTATTAATTACTGCCTCAATTTCAGAACTTGTTATTAGTCTATTTAGGGATTCGACTTCTTCCTGGTTTATTCTTGGGAGGGTGTATATGTCCAGGAATTTATCCATTTCTTCTAGATTTTCTAGTTTATTTGTGTAGAGGCGTTTATAGTATTCTTTGATGGTAGTTCGTATTTCTGTGGGATCATTGGTCATATCCCCTTTATCATTTTTATTGTATCTATTTGATTCCTTTCTCCTTCCTTATTAGTCTGGCTAGTGATCCATCTATTTTGTTAATATTTTCAAAAAACCAGCTCCTGGATTCATTGATTTTTTTTTTGAAGGGTTTTTTTGTGTCTTTATCTCCTTCAGTTCATCTCTAATCTTAGTTATTTCTTGTCTTTGCTAGCTTTTGAATTTAGATCTTTTCTGCTTTCTGATGTGATCGTTTTTGAATTTAGATCTTTCCCACTTTCTGATGTGGGCATTTAGTGCTATAATTTCCCTCTAAACACTGCTTTAGCTGTATACCAGAGATTCTGGTACATTGTGTCATTGTTCTCATTGGTTTCAAAGAACTTCATTATTTCTGCCTTAATTTTGTTATTCACCCAGTAGTCATTCAGGAGCAGGTTGTTCAGTTTCCATGTAGTTGTGGGATTTTGAGTGAGCCTTTTAATCCTGAGTTCTAATTTGATTACATTGTGGTCTGAGAGGCTGTTATGATTTCTGTTCTTTTGCATTTACTGAGGAGTATTTTACCTCCAATTATGTAGTCAGTTTTAGATTAAGTGCTATGTGGTGCTGAGAAGAATGTATTTTCTATTGATTTGGGGTAGAGAGGTCTATTGATGTCTGTTAAGTCTGCTTGGTCCAGAGCTGAGTTGAAATTCTGAATATCCTAGTTAATTTTCTGTCTTGTTGATGTGCCTAATATTGACATTGGGTGTTAAAGTCTCCCGTTATTATTGTGTAGGAGTCTAAGTCTCTTTGTAGTTCTCTAAGAACTTGCTTTATGAATCTGGGTGCTCCTATATTGGGTGCATACCTATTTAGGATAGTTCTTATTGCATTCATCCCTTTACCATTATGTAATGGCCTTCTTTGTCTTTTTTGATCTTTGTTGATTTGAAGTCTGTTTTATCAGAGACTAGGATTGCAACCCCTGCCTTTTTTTCTTTCCATTTGCTTGGCAAATCTTCCTCTATCCCTTTATTTTGAGCCTATGCATGTTGTTGCAATGAGATGGGTCTCCTTAATACAGCACATTGATGGATGTTGACTCTGTATCTAGTTTGCCAATCTATGTCTTTTAAATGGGCATTTAGCCCATTTACATTTAAGGTTAATATTGTTATGTGTGAATTTGATCCTGTCATCATGATGCTAACTGTTATTTTGCACATTAGTTGATGCAGTTTCTTTACAGTGTTGTTGGTCTTTATATTTGGGTTTGTTTTGCTGTGGCTGGTACTGTCTTTTAATTGGGCATTTAGCCTGTTTACATTTAAGGTTAATATTGTTATGTGTGATTTTGATCCTGTCATCATGATGCTAGCTGTTATTTTGCACATTAGTTGATGCAGTTTCTTTACAATGTTGTTGGTCTCTTTATATTTGGGTTTTTCTTTTCATGTTTAGTGCTTCCTTCAGGAGCTCTCGTAAAGCAGGCATGGTGGTGACAAAATCCCTCAGAATTTGCTTGTCTGTAAAGGATTTTATTTCTCCTTTGCTTATGAAGCTTAGTTTGGCTGGATGTGAAATTCTGGGTTGAAAATTCTTTTCTTTAAAAATGTTGATTATCAGCCCTCACTCTCTTCTGGCTTTTAGGGTTTCTGCAGAGAGATCCACAGTTAGTCTGATGGGCTTCCTCTTATAGGTAACCTTACCTTTCTCTCTGGCTGCCCTTACATTTTTTCCTTCATTTCAACCTTGGAGAATCTGACAATTATGTGTCTTGGGGTTGCTCTTCTCGAGGAGTATCTTAGTAGTGTTCTCTGTATTTCCTGAATTTGAATGTTGGCCTGTTTTGCTAGGTTGGGGAATTTCTCCTGGATAATATCCTCAAGTGTGTTTTCCAGCTTTGTTCCATTCTCTATGTCACTTTCAGGGATCCCAGTCAATCAGATTTGGTCTTTTCACATAGTCCCATATTTCTTGGAGGCATTGTTCATTCCTTTTCATTCTTTTTCCTCTAATCTTGCCTTCATGTCTTATTTCATTTAGTTGATCTTCAATCTCTGATGTCCTTTCTTCTGCTTGATCAATTTGGCTATTGTTACTTGTGTATATTTCATGAAATTCTTGTGCTGTGCTTTTCAGCTCCATCAGGTCATTTATATTCTCCTCTAAACTGGTTATTCTAGTTAACAGTTCCGGTAGCCTTTTGTTAAGGTTCGTAGCTTCCTTGCATTTGAGTTAGAACATGCTCCTTTAGCTCAGAGGATTTGTTATTATCTACCTTCTGAAGCCTACTTCTGTCAGTTTGTCAAACTCATTCTCTGTCCAGTTTTGTGCCCTTGCTGGAGAGAAGCTGCAATCATTTGGAAAAGAGGCATTCTAGTTTTTGGAATTTTCAGCATTTTTGCGCTGGTCTTTCTTCATCTTCAAGGATTTACCTACCTTTGATCTTTGAGGCTGATGACCTTTGGATGGGTTTTCTGTGTGGTGTCCTTTCTGTTGTTGTTGATGTTACTGCTTTCTGTTTGTTAGTTTTTCTTCTAACAGTCAGGCCCCTCTTCTGCAGGTCTGCCGCAGTTTGCTGGAGGTCCACTCCAGACCCTGTTTGACTGGGTATCACCAATGGGGCCTGCAGAACAGCAACAATTACTGCCTGCTCCTTCCTCTGGAAATTTTATCCCAGAGGAGCACCAGCCTTATGCCAGCTGGAGCTCTTCTGTATGAGGGGTCTGTCAACCCCTTTTGTGAGGTCACTCCTAGTCAGGAGGCACAGGTGTCAGGGACCTACTTGAAGAGACTATCTGTCCCTTAGCAGAGCTCAAATACTGTGCTGGGAAAACCCTCTTTGTGAGGTCCATTGCTCTCTTCAGAGCTGGCAGGCAGTGATGTTTAAGTCTGCTGAAGCTGTATGCACAGCCACCCTTTCCCCCAGGTCATCTGTCCCAGGGAGATGGGAGTTTTATCTATAAGCCTCTGACTGGGGCTGCTGCCTTTCTTTCGGAAATGCCCTACCCAGTGAAGAAGAATCTAGAGAGGCCGTCTGGCCACAGCGACTTTGCTGCTCTATGTTGAGGTCTGCCTAGTCTGAACGTCCAGGCCTCCTTAGCGCTGTCAAGGGAATACTGCCTACTCAAGCCTCAGTAATGGTGGATGTCCCACCCCCCACCAGGTTCCATTGTCCCAGGTCGACTTCCGACTGCTGTCCTGGCAACAAAAATTTGAAGCCAGTGGTTCTTAGCTTGCTGGGTTCCATGGGAGTGGGATCCGCTGATACCACTTGGCTCCCTGGCTTCAGCCCCCTTTGCAGGGGAGTGAAGAGTTTTGTTTCAATGGGGTTCCAGGCGCCACTCAGTCGGAAATGCAGAAATCACCTACCTTCCGTGTTGGTCTCGCTGGGAGCTGAGACTAGAGCTGTTCCTATTCGGCCATCTTGCCAGATCCAGAAAACCTTATTTCTTTATAAAATTTAACAACTACAGGGACTACAGTGAACACTTATAAGCAAACACCTTCTTATATATTTGTGTCCTTACACTGTGTTTGCTTAGTCCTGGTATTTTGAAATTGAAAGACCATAAAATCTTCTAATCAAATGTACTTATTTTACAGATGAGTAAAATAAAGCCACAGGGGTACTGTGAGGCTTAAATGAGGGTGTAAAGCTCTTAGTACACTCAAGGGCTAGCGTTTAATAAGTGCCATGTTTGCTGCTATTGATAACTTTTGTTATTATTCTTTAAAATTCTGAGATCAGAGAAAAAATAAGAGTTAAGTGAGGTCTAATAGTTTTTGTATGAAAGTAAGAATCAGAAATTTAGGGTTCTATTTCTGTTTTGTTCCTGACTCACTTGGACTCTTTGGGAAGCTGCTTAACTTTTTGTGTCTAAATCTAGCCATCTAAAGCTAGGAGAATCTTGCCATCTGCCTATTTCATGGAATATGGTAAAGAAAATGTTGGAAAATGCTTTGAGATCTATGGGAGAAAGGTACTATGTAACCTTATAACTTTATCTCTGCATTGACCTTAACTTGCTCATTCAACATGTATACAATTTTTTAAAATCTGCTTAACTAGCAATCCAAAATTACTATATATGTGCAGTGTGGGAGTATTGATGCTTCTGTTAGAACACTCCCTTTTGTTTTTTCATCGTCATTTAAGAAATTTAGATACTTGTCACAGTATACTAAAACTATATGTAAAAATAAGTATGTATAAATTATAATTAATGATTGAACATAATTCCTTGTTTTTCTACATAGTTTTAATTAAAATGAGCTTTGGTACTTTTAAAGGAAAGAAAAAGGATGAAAATGGGGACAAGGAATGGTTGATTAATTACAATGATAAAACATGAGCTAGAAAGTACCTTGAAAGATCATGTAGCTTGTGCTTCTGCCAGAGTAGACCTGTATGTTAATTAATTCAGTTCAATAATTATTGATGAAGTGGCTACTGTGTACATGGCACATTATAAAAGTAAAACAGTCTTTTTCTTCAGATGCTCATCAGTCTAGTAGGGAAAGTAAAAACATGACTGTTCTTTCATCTGCGTTAATGAATTAACCTTTTCAAAGTTGGTTGCAATTATAGTCAGTACTTGAAATAGAACATTATATAAGATGTTGACTATTTTCAATTAGCTATGTTAACTAAATGTTTATATGTAAGGCTCAAAGTGTCAGATGGTCAAATCAGAAAAGACATACACATAAAGGTTTCAGATTTGCCAAATCCGTTTCTGGTTGGGGTCCATAAACATTGAAAAATTATATTATTTAAGAGAGTAAAGTGCTTGAAAAATTTCATAAACTGGGAATTTATCTGGGGGTGGGGGAACTTTTTGTTCTAATTTCCTCATAATCCACTTTGAGATTATGATTGAGCCTATGCGAGTTTTATTTTAAATTAATTCTGAGGAGTTTAGTTCAATATTTTAAACTAAAATTATGTGAAAAAATATATTCTAAACCTATAAATTTTGCATTTTACATTTAAATAATAAAAATCCAGGGGTAAATATGAATATTAAAATAGTATACTCACTCTGAAATCTCACTATTCATTGATAGTAGGAAGAAAACGTTGGAATAGGAAGAGTATCCCAGCAATGTGGCAGTATGAACATTAATATTTAAGTAAAATGTAAATAGTCCCTATTTTAATGTTTATAATTGTATGGAGATTAGAAAATAATTTATTTTGGGATTGGCAGTCTAGTTCTTTATCTTTTCATTTCAATTGCAGACTCCTAAAATGCTACTAAAGAAAGAGAAATGAAATAGAAATGAAATCATTAAGATCAGAATATAGTTTTTGGCCTGTTAAGCTCAAAGAGGAGTCTTTAAATATGAATTAAAGGGAAAAAGTTTATAATGATAGTTAGAAAAGGGTCTGATGCAAGAAAATCCTGTTTTCAAAATCTGCCATCTGATTGGATAATCCGGAAATCAGGTGGCCATCTTTAACACCTTGCTTTCCCTTTCTGTCACTAAATCTAGTTCATCAGCAATTCATGTCCTTTTTGCCACTTAACTATTTCTCTATTATAACCTTTGTTTATCTCGCCTCCCACAATACTGGTCTCAATCTACCAGTAATTGGTAATCCTTGCCTGGATTACCATAATAGCCTCTGTTCTCATTTTCTAGGACTGTAATAAATTGCCACAAAGAGGTAGCTTAAAGCAATAGAAATGTATTCTCTAAGTTCAGGAGGGTAGAAGCTTAAAATCTACGTGTCAGCAAGGTTGGTTCTTTGTGAAGGCTCTGCGGGAAAATCTGTTCCATGCCTCTCTCCTTACTTCTGGTGGTTGCTGACAATCTCTGGTTTTCCTTGGCTTTTAGCTTCATCACCTCAATTTCTGTGTCCAGTGTCATGTGGCTGCCTTCTTTGTGTGTCTCTTCTGTGACTCCAAATTTTTCTTTTATTGTGATGATTTGGGTCATTAGATTTCAGATCCACCCTACTCCAGTATGACTGTACCTTAACTTGATCATATCTGCAATTAACCTTATTTCCAAATAGAATCACAATCACAGATACCAAGGGCCATAACTTTAACACACTTTTGGGGGAGCATACAATTCAACCTATGACAGCTTCTAAGCAAAAGTGTCCCTATATTTGACATATTTGACAAGTCAGTTGTCTACGTATAGCCAGAAAGATCTTTCAAAGAGACAAATCCGATTCTGTAACTCTTCTGTTCAAAACTGTGCATTGATGGTTCATTCTTCTTGAAATTGGGCTTAAAATTTATAACATACTCTGGCCTCTACCTCTCCAGCTTTACTTGGAGTCGTTCTTCTCCCTCATGTTTCTGCTTCAATGACAGGACTACTTTTAGTTCCCAGAATGTGCCATGCTCCTTTTCACCTAGTCAACTGCTGTTGTCTGTGTATGAGATCTTTTGCTGCTCCTTCTTCCTGCTCATTTTATTCTTATAGGCTTTGTCTATTTATCCTTCAGAGCTCAATTCAAACGTCACTCTCTTAAAGAAATGTTCCCCAAAACTAGGTTAAGTCTCCCCATATTATTTACTCATTATATTTTGTGCATTTCATGTATCATAACTGTAATTACATGTGCAGGGTCTTTAAAAGCTAATGTCTAGATTAGATCATCTTTTGATATAGCAGTCTGAGGATATCTGCTGATCTGTTTCTCAGTGAAATTATTGAAACTTATAATGAAAACAATTATTTAATGCTTTTGGAAATGATCATAAAGGCATACAATAAATGAATAAAAGCCTACAAAAGTTCAAGAAAACTTACAAAAATATGCTAAGAAAAAACAAGAGTCTGTGATACTTCAAACTTGTCCTGATCTCCCACTACTGAGCTCACTGAGACTGTTGCAGTCAAATCTTGGCAACCAAGCCAAGAACACAAGGCTCCCTCTTTTCTCAGCTCCTTGTTGGAATGCTTTCTTCTCAAGAGTACAGAAGGAGAAGAGAAAGAGAAAGAAGCAGAAAAATATTCAAAGAAGCAGTAGCAGAAAACTCCCCAAATTTATTGAAAAACAATAAGCTTCACAGCCAGAAAGATCAGTGAACTCCAAGTGGGATAAACACAAAGAAATTCACAAACACATAATAGTAAAAATGCTGAAAGCCAAGTACAAGGAGAAAATTGTGAAATCAGCTCCCAAAATACCACTTATTATTTACAAGGCAGCTCCAGTGAGATTAACACCTTCTCTGTGGGAAAAAACGTGGAGGCCAGAAGACAATATTCAAAACACTCTGGAAAAAAAACTGTGAATCAAAAATCTTATCTCTAACAAAGCTATCTTTGTTGAGATACAAGCAAAATCAGAATGATATAAAGATATTCCCAGAGAAACAAAAACTGAGACTAATTGTCACCAGCAGACTTGCCTTAGAAGAAATACTAAAGGAAGATCTTCAGGCTGAAAGCAAATAACTCCAGACAGTAATTCAAATCCAAATAAAAAAAAAAAGAGCTCCACTAAAGCTAATTATGTAATTTAAAAAGATATATAAATGCTTATTTTTTCCTTTCTTTTTGTAATTGATTTAAAAGCAATTGTATAAAATAACATTTATATTATTATTGTTGGGCTCATAACATATAGAAATGTAATATATTTGTAGTATATTTGCCAATTACAGCACAAAAGACATAGGTGGAAATAAAGCTGTATTGGACTAAAGCAATAATTATAAAGTAATTATAACAATGTATTAATATTATTGGGCTTATAATATTAATACATGTAATATGTATAACGTATTTGTTACTCCCATACAGCTCTATTCTTTTTCCACTTTCTGTGTTATTGTTATACATATCACATGTATTAATATTACATGTTTATAATATTATAAACCCAATAATATTAATACATGTGATATGTATAACAATACCACAAAAAGTAGAAAAAGAATAGAGCTGTATGAGAGTAACATTTCTATATCTCACTGAAATTAGTATAAATCTGAAGATGATTCTGTTGAGATATGTATGCTAAGCTCTAGAGAAACTAGGAAACAATAACTTTTTATAAAGTGAAAAATAATTGAATTTAAATTTATTAGAAAATATTCACTTAATGCAAAAGAAAGCAGTAAAAGAAAAATAGAGGAACACCAACAACAAAAACAAGAGATAAATAGAAAACAAAAGGTAAAAAGGTAGATATAAATCCAGTTATATAAAAAATAACATGAAATGTGAATGAATTACACAATCCAATAAAAAAGAAGCACTTGCGAGATTGGATTAAAAATAGGAATCTCCCGAAACAAAATATAGAAGCATTTGTGTAAAAAAAAAAAAAAAAGAAAGAAAAAAAAGGAATCAACTATATGTTTTCTACAGGAGACACACTTTAAGAAATACAAATTGGTTGTAAGTAAGAGGATGGAAAAAGATATACAAGGAGCAACCACAAGAAGGCTGAAATGGCTATACTAACATCAGAGAAAATAGACTAAACAATAACAACAAAGGAATCCTCTTACTAAAAATAGAGGGGCATCCTCAATAAAATACTAGCAAATGGAACCCAGCAACATGTCAGTATTATAAACTACGACCAAGTGGTGTGTATCCTAGGAATGCTAGGTTGTTTGAAAATAAGAAAATCAATGAAGGTAATATATCATATTAATAGAATAAAGGACAAAAACATGATCCTTCTGATAAACACAGGAAGAGCATTTGATGATAGTCAGCACCTTTCATGATTAAAAAAAAAAAACACAACAAATAAATGGGAACTTTCTCAGCCTTATAAAGACCATCAACAAACATCCACAGCTAATATCACAGTTAATGAGGAAACATTAGATACTTTCCTCCTAATATGAAAAAGATAAGGATGTTTGCTCTCACTACAACATCTTGGAAATTCTAACCAGGGCAGTTAGGCAACAGAAAGAAAGAAAAGGCATCCAGATTGTAAACCAACAGTAAAACGATCTCTGTTTGCAAGTGACACATTCACATGTACATAATATCCTAAGAAATTCACTAAAATATACAGTAGATATACGACTTCAGCTTGATTATGGGATACAAAATTAATATATAAAAAAATCGGTGGTATTTTTATATACTTGTAATGAATAATTAAAAAATGAAATCAAAACAGTTTTATTCACAAAACATCAAAAAGAATAAGATACTTAGGAATTTAATAAAAGAAGTGCAAGACCTTTGAAAACCACAAAACGCTATTGAAAGAAATTAAAGAAGATATAAATAAATGGAAAATACCCCATGTTCATTGATTAGAAAACTTAGTGTTGTTAAGATGGCAACAGTACTCAAAAAATGATCCACAGATTTAATACAATCCCTGTCAGAATCCCAGCTGACATTTTGACAAACTGATTCTAAAATTTGTATTGAATTGCCTGCAACCCAGAATAGCCACAACAATCCTAGGGGATAAAAAGACACTTCTCATTATCACAACTTACTACAAAGTAGTAGTAATCAAGAATCAAGACAGTGTGGTACTGGCTCAGGAATATGTGTGTGTGTGTGTGTGTGTGTGTGTGTGTGTGTGTGTGTGTATAAATAGAATTAAGTCTAGAAATAAAACCAAGTCTCTAATAAAACAAATTGATTTTTGACAAGGTTACTAAGACTATTCATCATAAGAGGTAAAACTATAATAATTTATAAGAATTAATATAGGATGGGCATGGTGGCTCACACCTGTAATCCCAGCATTTTGGGAAGCCAAGGCAGGTGGCTTCCCACCTACTTGAGCCCAGGGGTTCAAGATCAGCCTGGGCAACATGGCTAAAACCCACCTCTACCAAAAATACAAAAAATTAGTCAGGTGTGGTAGCGTGTGCTTGTAGTCCCAAGTACTCAGGAGGCTGAGGTGGGAGAATCACCTGAGCCTGTGAGTTGAGGCTGCAATGAGCCATGAGCATGCCACTGCACTCCAGCATGGGCAACAGAGTGAGACTGTGTCTCAAAAAAGAAAAACAAGAATTAATATATAGATAAATCTTCATGACCTTGGATTAGCAAGGTATTTCTAGAATTGGCATCAAAAGCATGAAGAACAAAAGAAAAAATAAGTAATTGGACTTCATCAATATTTAAAACCAAAGGATACCGTCAAGACAGTAAAAGGACATCTCCACAGAATAGAAGAAAATATTTGCAATTTAAATACCTAATTTGGGACTTGTATCCATAATGTATAAAAAACTCTTGTATCTCAATAACAAAAAGACAAGCCAGGCCGGGCGCAGTGGCTCACGCCTGTAATCCCAGCACTTTGAGAGGCTGAGGCAGGCAGATCATGAGGTCAAGAGATAGAAGCCATCATGGCCAACATGGTCAAACCCCATCTCTACTAAAAATACAAAAGAAATTTATCTGGATGTGGTGGTGTGCACCTGTAGTCCCAGCTACTCGGGAGGCTGAGGCAGGAAGATTGCTTGAACCCGGGAGGCGGAGGTTGCAGTGAGCTGAGATCACACCACTGCACTCCAGCCTGGCGCCTGGCAACAGAGCGAGATTCTGTCTCAAAAAAAAAAAAAAAAATTAAATAAATAAAAATAATAAAAAGACAAGCCAATTTTAAAAATAGGCAAAGGATAGATAGTTCCCGAAGGACAATATGCAAATAGCCAGTAAGCACATGAAAACATGCTCAGCATCATTAATCACTAGGGAAATACAAATCAGTACAACAGTGAGATACTACATCATGCTATTAGGATATCTAGAATCAAAAAGTCATATAATAGCAAGTGTTGACATGTATATGGAGAAATTTTAACCCTTCCACATTGCTAACATAAAATCATGTAGCTGCTTTGAAAGACTGCCTGGCATTTCTTCAGATGATTAAAATAGCATTGCTAAATGACTCAGCAATTCCACTCCAAGATATATAATCAAGAGAAATGAAAACATATGTCCTCATAAAAACTCATACATGAATGTTTATAGCTGCATTATTCAAAAGTGCCAAAAGGTGGAAACAACCCAAATGTTCATCAACTGATGAATGTATAAACAAAATGTAGTATATCTGTACAATGGAAAAATAATCAGCCCTAAAAAGAATATAGTACTAACACTTTCTAAACATGGATGAATCTTGATTATAATGCTAAGTGAAAGACCACATATATTATATGATTCAATTCATATAAAATATCCAGACTAGGGAAATATGTAGAGACAGGAAGCAGATTAGTAGTTTCTTAGGGGGATGCTTGGATGGATGCTAAAGGGCAATAACTTCTTTTTTGAGGTGACTAGAATGTTCTAAAATCATCTATATTGATTGCACGTATCTGTGAATATAGTACAAACTATTGAATTGTACACTTTAAGTGGGTAAATATGTGCTGTGTGAGTTCTATCTTCATAAAGCAGTTATTAAA
Source organism: Alouatta palliata (assembly GCA_004027835.1). Lineage (NCBI taxonomy): Eukaryota > Metazoa > Chordata > Mammalia > Primates > Atelidae > Alouatta > Alouatta palliata. The sequence goes on from PVKV010006429.1 coordinate 60,872, forward strand.
AGATGTCTGTCTTCCTAGGTAAACTACATGTTTTGTTTTGTTTTTAGAGGCCAGGTTTTTCTCTGTCACTCAGGCTGGAGTGCAGTGGTGTGAAGACAGCTCACTGTCTTGTCCTCCTGGCCTGCCTCAGCATCGCTAGTAGCTTAGACTACAGGTGTGTGCCCCCATGCCCAGCTAATATTTTGATTTTTCGTTAAGACGGAATCGTACTTGGTTGCCCAGGTGGGTCTTGAACTACTGGGCCCAAGCCATCCTCCCTTCTTGGCCTCTCAAAGTGTTGAGATTACAGGGATGAGTCACTCCCCCTTGCATGTTTTGATATCACAAATGATGTTTATTTTGGTTTTATAGCCATAAACAACCTTAACAGTTTGAATTACTGAAAAATAATCTTTTATTTTAGACTTAATGATCTTACAAATTACCTGAAATGTGAGGTTTGTTTTGCCCTTGTAATAGATGTAAATTTTCTTTTAAAAATATATTTGATAATAATTTTAGCAAACCAGAAGATTCGAGAAAGTCTGGCACCTTTTATCTCGTGTGTGTTTCTAGTTTTATTTTTCCCTGCAGTCTTGACTTCTTATTAAGACTTCTGCTCAGTATAAATCAGATTATGTCAAACTGTGACATAAAAGCATTATTTATCAGGTAGAAATTTAACCCCAAAGATGAAAAATGATATGACAATGAACCAAAGAAAGATGTATAAAGGTCAATTATTCTTCAGAAAATAGGTTTAACAGAGAGGTTGCTTTTTCTTTTTAGAGATTGGCAAAATATTTGATGATTTTTTTCTTCATCTTATTCTTAAGATGATTAAAATGGTATTTCAGTATATTTAATTTAAATTCATGTTAAGCTTAACAATATGACTTTTGTTATGGGCTTTTAAAATCAATTAGGTAAATCATTCATACAAAGTTTTAAAAAAAGTCTTCCAAATAAGAAAAAACAAATTCACTTACTGGTGAAATATTTCCCATTATCTTATTTCCCTAAGTCAAACTGTATATCCTAAATAACCAAGTTCACTAAAATATCAAGAGTATTTTATAAAAGACTTGTTGGATTAACTGACATGATTCATTCTCCCATATTTCTCTGCTCCTTCTGTGAAACCTACTGACTGATGCTCATGGTACATTAAACATTTGGGGCTGGAGAACTGCTCTCCAATATGCCCACTTCTGCACTCATCAGTTGTAAGCTTATAAATCAGTGATTTGTTCCTAAACCTGACTGTTTGTCCTTGTTATTATAATTAGACTAATATTTAATGTTTTATAAATTGATGAAATATGAATGCTAAATAGAAATTTTTGTTGTTCTGTAATCTTGGCATTATAATAGTCTGAATGTGAGATGCAGTAAGGAGAGAAGCCAGAAGGTGCGGAGGTCATTGTATTCATACAGCTCTGAGCTCCTTGCTGCTGCCATCATTATTAAACAGCTCTTTGGAACTCTGTAATTTTAGTCTCTGTGAATTCTGCCTGTTTTTCTTGTCAGTTTCCAATCTCTGTTTTGAGAAATACTTGCTTAAAACATTTATCTCCTAAGGCTGGGAAGTGACTCACACCCATAATCCCAGAACTTTGGGAGGCTGAGGCGGGCGGATCACAAGGTCAAGAGATCTAGACCGTCATGGCCAACATGGTCAAACCCCGTCTCTACTAAAATACAAAAATTAACTGGGTGTGGTGGCATGTGCCTGTAGTCCCAGCTACTCGGGAGGCTGAGGTAGAGGTTGCATTGAGCCAAGATCATGCCATTGTACTCCAGCCTGCCAACAGAGTGAGACTCCGTCTCAAAAAAAAAAAATTTTTTTTTTCTGAATAGAAAAATAAGAACTTTGGAATTGTCCAAAACCTCAAGAAGACGTGAAATTCGTGGAAAACACATTCCACAAATAAATTCGATGCGAACATAATATAAATATTTAGGCCTACCTCTGGATAGATATTAGAGAAGAGCTTAGCTACAGACCTTTTATAACAATTTAGCTTTACATATCATCTTTTTTTAGATACTTTTATAAAGACATACAACCTTTTTGACTTTTAACAATAATGTAATCATAATCACCTCATACTCAGCCTGTGCTTTTATGTTGCAGTAGTTACTCCAGCTAGCATAAACAAGTTTGTATAATGAATTTTTATATGTGAGTTCAAGGCAAATAGTAAAAAAATGTAACTTTTCTAGGAAATCCACACAAAGAAGAAATTATTTCTCTGTGTTACTAACAGAGTACTCCATAACACAGAGGAACATAACTGTAAGGATTAATTAGAAGTGTTTATGTGCCTTGCATTAAAAAAAATTTATATTATGCAGTTTTCTTAAAGGACTCCAGCCTAGCCTTTTGAGAGTCTCTCTCTTAGGGCCCTGCTAGGGCTATGTAAATTCTTAATCCTCTTTTTTTGGTGTTATTATATTAAGAATATAAAAATGAATAATTGAATGATTGAAGAATGTTCCAACTATATTATTTGGAGGAATTATTAGGAGCAAAATCAGTATCCTTTCTCTGCTGGAAGCAGTGACTAGAAAGAAAGAAAGTAGGCAGGCTGCTGGTATTGTTACCGATCGTGCTCTTGGGCTTTGCATTAATGCAGGGTATTTAACATTCCTAGTACCCTTGGAAACACAAACTGTTTATAATACCAATTGGTGCTTGTGTTGCAATGATGTCATACAATTTACAGATCCACACAATGAACGTCTTGTTTGTGGACCTACAGAGGAGTTCAGATAGTTTTGGAAAAGCAACAGAATGCCCACAGGATTTAACACTTAATTTGTGTGTATATGTGTTTTCTCAGGCTTTAATTTTAAGAAAGAATGACAATCTTACTATTCCTTCTTTAAATCTTTTGAGTTTGGATTCACCTTTTTTAAAAAAAGCAAAAGATGTCACCCATACGATTTGTCATTCTTTTGTATTCTTGTGATTGCATTTGAGAAGTATGTACACATTTTTGTACCAATTGAAACCTATAGAGAAATAGATGAAGATCGATTATTCCTCTCAAGTTTAGCCATCAACTGTGAGTGGTAAGAGACTTACAGAGCTGGGAGTGTTTGAACTAATTGATTAGACTAAAACAGTGACATTAAAAATATTTTTTTCTCTGTTCTCATTCCCCCTCATCCCCCACTCATTTTTTTTAAATCTGAGAGGGAATTGGTACACCTAAATGTTGTACATTAAGCTGAACAAATAGACCTAAATAAATGTGTTTTTGCCTTTATATTTCATTTCTGCTTGTAACTGATTCTGTAACCAAAAGGCTCTGGATTTGTTGTCTCTTTCTTTGTAAAGTTTATATCAAGAATAATGTGTAGATTTTTGGCACAGTGATATACCAGAGTCTGTTTGATGGTATCAGATGGAAGCATGTTTTTCTTAGAGCAAACCTGTGCAGTATTTTTTCCCCAGAATATTTCCAAGGAAAGATTTATTTACATTCATCATATAATCCTGAAGATCATTCACAGTTTAAATCAGTTTTTTTCTATCATATTTTATTACAATATTTTTAGCACCTGAAAATTTTCAATAGGAGTAACAAATGAACCTATTGTTTCAGATATGTGAAGTTAAAATAATAATAAGTGCTATTATTTATAGAGGGCTTTACAGCATGCCAGGCATTGTTTGTAATGCTTGATATTTCTCATTTATTTTCACCACATTCCTACAAAGTAGAAACCACATTATTCCATTTTAAAGATGAAGAAACAAGCTCTAAGAAGTTAAATATCTTGACTAGAGTCACACAGCTGGCAAGTGATAGGACAGGAATTCCTTTACAGGCAGTCTGACTCCAAAGTCTGTGCTCTTAACCACTTAACCTTCATGCTCTTCAAGAATGATAATAATCAGAGCTAACATTTATTGAGTACTTTTCTGTGTTCCAGAAATTGCTCTCAACTCTTTTTGGTATGTTAACTCATTTAATTAAATAACCTAAGGTGAGGACATGGGTCTTGCCAGGGCTCCACTTTGACTTTGAGCCCCCCTTTGCCAAATATTTGTAGTTTGGTAACTTCTTCTCTAAGATAATTAAAAAAAAAAAAAAAAATTGAGACAGAGTCTCACTATATTGCCCAGGCTGGATTTGAATTCCTGTGCTCAGGTGATCCTCCCCCATCAGCCTCCTGAATACTTGGGATTACAGGTCATGTGCCACCATGCAGGGCCTCAAAGATCTTTGAAAACAATTTGTATCTGCTGAAAATCTGTATTGAGTTATGTTAAGCAACTCCATATAGGAATTCTAGCAGAGGTCAGCGTGTGCCATGGCACTTTGAGTTAGTATTACCTTATTTTCGGTATATGCAAGTACTCATTACTTTTCTTATGGGAGAAATAAAAATCCTACAATTATGCAGAAGTCTAAGTTTGAACCTAATATTTCAGGTGCTGCTTAAATATTTCAAAGGGAAAGATTAAAAACCTTATACCTAGCATTTCTTTTCTGATTCTTTAAGTCAAAGCAGTGGATGTATATCGTTAAAAAGTCAATTCTGCAGGGATTGAAATGAAAAAGACAATTTACCTTCCCTATTTCTACCCATTGCTTCAGCTAGTTTCTGCTTCACAGAGGCATCCATTTTCAACTCTTTCAGAGGTTTCTTTGACTATTTACCTTCATATTTTAAATAACTCATGTATTCACATATTCATACGTGAAACCAAGGTAGACTTAAACAGTTTCAAATATTGTTTGAAATTGCCTTCTGCTTTTAATCCATTTCTAAAATTCTCTCTAAACCCTCATGTACAAAACTGCAATGTTATCCTTTTTTATAATTTAGAAAATCAGAGGTTCCCACAAACCCCTCTCAGATTTGATAAATTGCTATAATGGCTCTCTGAACTCAGGTAAACAGTATACAGTACTTACTATTATCAGTTTTCCAAAAGGATATTATAGAGGACACAAATGAATAGCCAGATGAGGAAGTATATAGGGCAAGGTCTGGAAGGTTCCCAAAGCAGGTGCTTCTGTCCCATGGAGTTTTAGGGTGCACCAGCATCTTGACATGTGGATGTATTCACCAACATGGTAGCTCTCTGAATCCCACTATTTAGAGTTTTTATGGAACTCTATCACATAGGTATGATTGATTAAATCATTGATCATTGGTGATCAGTTCCATCTCCAGCCTCATTTCTTCCATGTGGGTGAGGGTTAGATATGAAAGTTCCAACCCTCTAATCACACAGTTGGTTCCTCTGGCAACCAGCTCCCGTTTAGGGGACACTAAGAGTCAACTCATTAGTATAAACTTAAGTAAGCTTGAAAGGGACTTACTGTGAATAACAAAAGATGCTTCTCCAACTCAATACTCTGGAAATTCTAAAGGTTTTAGCAGTTCTGTGCGAGGAACCTGGGATAAAGATCAAATATAAATTTCTTATTCTATTATGTATAATACATGGAAGATTTGAATCTAGTTATCTGACTACACAGCTAAATTAGTGTTTTCATATAAATCACATTTGGGCTTGTTCAAATGGAACTATATAGTCATGTTGTCGTGTTTCCCTTCTTTTTTTTTTTTTTTTTCTTTTTTGCCAGAGTCTCACTCTGTCACCCAGGCTGGAGTGCAGTGGTGTGATGTTGGCTCACTGCAACCTTTGCTCCCTCCTTTTCAATGCCCAAATAATTAATAATAGAAAAAACGTTATTGTATGCCTAGTATGTGCAAAGCACTTTGTTAAGCAGTCGATGCGCATTATGTCATTTGAACCTCAAAAGACTCCCTAAGAGAGTAGATATTTTTATAGTCCCTATTCATAGATGAGGAAATTGAAGTTCAATTAGGTTGAGTAATTTGTCCAATGTTTTTCAAGTAAACTTTTAATGAAAGGATAATGTGCACAATATAAATTGTAGAGCTTGATTTATGACTTGATGAATTTGCATAAAGGGGCATATCTGTAATGTAAACCCTACTTAAAAAATAGAACATTATTACCGTCGCAGAAACCAACTTATGCCCTGTCTCAGACAGTCCACCTCCAAATAGTGACTACTAAACTGACATTTTTTTTTTTTTTTTTTTTTTGAGATAGAGTCTTCCTCTGTCACCTAGGCTGGAGTGCAGTGGTGCAATCTTGGTCACTACAACCTCCTCCTCCTGGGTTCAAGTGATTCTTCTGCCTCAGCCTTCTGAGTAGCTGGGACTACAGACGCCTGCCACCATGCCCAGCTAATTTTTGTACTTTTAGTAGAGACGGGATTTCACTGTGTTGGCCAGGTTGGTCTTGAACTCTTGACCTCTTGATCCTCCCACCTTAGCCTCCCAGAGTGCTGGGATTACAGGCATGAGCCACCATGCCTGGCCCACTAAATTTATTTTTAATACTATAGATTAGGTTTACCCAATTTTGATGTTTATTTAAACAAAATTATACCTTTTATTATACCTTTTATGTCTTCTTTTGCTCAACATTATATTTGTGAGAGTCAAACATATTGTTTTCTATAGTTATATTTCTTTCATTCTCCCTGGTATATAACATTTTATTTTATGAATTACCAAAACTTATCCATTTGACTGTTGGTTTTTATTTTGGATTGTTTCTAGCGTTTGACTATTATGAGTAGTACTGCCATGTGTGTTCTTGTGTATGTCTTTTGACTGAAACCTTTTTATTGATTCTCTGTTACAGCAGATGAGGATTTAGCTATCACATAAAACCATTCCGACTTCCTCACCGTAGTTTTTTGTGGTTAATTGGTTGGTTTTTATCAATATTCAATGTTTATGTTATGCCTATACTAAGCATGGTTGAATATCATTATTATTTTTCCTTCCTTTTATTTTTGTTTATTTATTTATTTATTTTTGAAATTTGTAATTGCCCTTTTTTTTCGTGTTTAGGTTTCTTCTTATTACTTACTTTTCTCATACCTTTCTGTAGTATTGCAGTACATTTTTATTCAAGGTCGATAATGTCAGGCAACCTGTCAAATCTAGTGTTATTTTGCTTTGTTTTCTTTTTTCTTGGAAACATTCCTCATGGAACCCACCTATTCTTACCTTTAGGCCTATTTTCTGAATAGCTCTCATTTTAGGAGTTTCTCTTGCTGTCATTCTTAGAATTCCTTTTGCCTTTCTCATAAGTTGTATTCCTGGTTTCCTGGATCTTCCTCTCTTATTTACTTCCTTGCTTTGTTCAAGCATATCCTCCAGTAGTTAGTTTTTTGTTTTTTTGTTTTTTTAAAGGGACAAGGTCTAGGCCAGGCATAGTGGTTCACACCTGTAATCCTAGCAACTTGGGAGGCAGGAGAATTGCATGAGGCCAGGAATTTAAGGCAAGCCTTGGCCACAGAGTGAGACCCTGCAAAAGAGAGAGAGAGCGGGAGATTGCTTGCTCTTTTGTCCAGACTAAACCTGCATAGCCCCAGGGGCTTCTGGTTGCCCATTTTTGTGGTTGTTTCTTGATATGCTAAACAAGGGGTGGATTATTCATGCCTCCCCTTTGTAGACCATATAGGGTAACTTGTTGACATTGCCATGGCATTTATAAACTGTCATGGTGCTGGTGAGAGTGTAGCAGTGAGGACGACCAGAGGTCATTCTCGTCACCAGTTTGGTTGTGGTAGGTTTTGACCGGCTCTTTTACTGCAATCTGTTTCATCGGCAAGGTCTTTATGACCTATATTTTGTGCTGACCTGATCTCATCCTGTGACGTACAATGCCTTAACTATCTGGGAATGCAGCCTGGTAGGTTTCAGCCTCATTGAACCCAGCTCTTGTGTAAGATGGAGTTGCTCTTGTTCACATGCCTCTGACAAGAGGATCTCCTCCTTCAAAACAGGGGAGTGTCTTAGTCTGCTCAGGCTGCCTTAACAAAATATTGTAGACTGTGTGACTTAAACAACACAAATTTATATGCACATAGTTCTGTAGGGTGGGAAGTCCAAGATCAAGGTACTGGCCAATTCAGTTCCTGATGAGGGCTCTTTCTTGGCTTACAGATGGCCACCTTCTCACTGTGTCCTCACATTGGGGAGAGAGAACTCTGGAGTCTCTCCACTTTATAAAGGCACCAGCACTGTTAAATTAAGATCCTACCCATATTACCTCATTTAATCTTTATCTCTTTACTCACAGGTCCTATGTCCAAATACAGTACAGTCAGAGATAAGGCTTCAACATAAAATACTTTGGGGAGACACATTCAGTTCATAATAGAAAGTAATCCAAGAAAACAAAAAGCATACAGTATTTTAAAAAACAGGTGCTCCGGTACAGGAGAGAAACAAGTAATATCTCAACATGACAATAAGTAAGAATAGGAGGTTGATTACTATCCACCAGTCCCCTCTGCAGCAGTATGACTAAAGAGACTCGCATGCTGAAGGCTGTCATACCATGCTATTTCCTCTGTGCCATCTTCTTTTTTTTTGAGACCAAGTCTCACTCTGTTACCAAGGCTGGAGTGCCTGGTGCTATCTCAGCTCATCGCAACATCCACCTCCTGGGTTCACGTGATTCTCCTGCCTCAGCCTCCCGAGTAGCTGGAATTACAAGCATGTGCCACAACACTCGGCTAATTTTGTATTTTTAGTAGGGATGGGGTTTCACTATGTTGGCCAGGCTGGTCTCAAACTCTTGACCTCGTGATCTACCCGCCTCAGCCTCCCAAACTGCTGGGATTACAGGTGTCAGCCACCCCGCCCAGCCAGAGTAGTCATTCTTTTATTCCTTTACTTCTCTCCCTCTCTCTCTCTTTTTTCTTTCTTTTCTTTCAAGTTTTGCTCTTGTTACCCAGGCTGGAGTGCAATGACGCGATCTTGGCTCATCTCTACCTCTGCCTCCTGGGTTCAAGCACTTCTGTCTCAGCCTCCTGAGTAGCTGGAATTACAGGCATACAGTACCACGCCTGGCTAATTTTGTGTTTTTAGTAGAGACTGGGTACTGCCTGTTGGTCAGGTTGGTCTCAAACCCCTGATCTTGTGATCTGCCCACCTCTGCCTCCCAGAGTCCTGGGATTACAGGTATGAGTCATCACGCTCGATCAGAGTAGTTCTTTTATTCCTTTACTTTCTTAATAAACTTGCTTTCACTTTGTACCGTGGACTCGTCCTGAATTCTTTATTGCATGAGATCTAAGAACTCTTTCTTGGGGTCTGGACTAGGACCGTTTCCTGTAACACTCTGGTAGGCTATTTTTCCTGATTAGCAGTTAGTGATAGGCAAAATTTTTGAGGCCTTGATTATCTCACATACCTTTATTCTCACACTTGGATGTTAGTTTGCCTAAGTGAATAGTAATCCAGGTTAGAAATACTTTTCTGTCAGAATGTTGAACTCATTTCTCCATTGTCTTCCAGATTCCTATGTTGCTTTTGAGAAGTCCAGATCTATTCTTATTCCTGATGTTTTGTACATAACTGGTTTTTTTTACTAATATGTTTTGGTGGGCATTTGTTTTCATCAGTTTTGCAGGACACTCAGTGGGTTTCAATCTGGAAACTGATGTCATTTAGTACTGAGAAATTTCACAAATAATTTCCTAATTTTTTTCTTGTCTATTATTTTTATCTTGACCCTCCTAGATTGGTTTCTCAGTTTACCTTTTTCTTTTCCATCTTTTTGTCTTTTTGATCTGTTTTCTGAATTTTAGCTTTTAATTTTATTTTTGAATTTTTTCATTTCTGCTATTATATTTTTAATATGCAAAATATCTTTTTAGCTCTGTGTTGCTTTTTATTAAAAAGTATCTAATTTATGTTTCCTGGATGCCATTTTTTTCCTGTATCTATCTCTTTGAGGATAACAGTATTTTGGTTTTTTTCCTGTGTTGTTTGTGTCTCCTTCAACTTGCTTTTTCGGTGTCCTTTTTTTTTTTTTTTTTTTTAAATCTCTATATTCTTCTGCCAGAAGCTTTATTTTGGTTTCTTGGAATTCTTGTTGGTCTGCTTCAGATTAAGAATGGGAGAAGAGAAAGTTTACTGGAGGATCTAAGTGTGAAGATGGACCTTGCTGATTTTAAGGGCTTTACTGTAAGGTGACTTGGACCTGCTATTTGTCAGGGGAACCCTTTTGTTAGTATCTTTAGTTCTTTTCTCTTGGGATAGTCTGATGCCCAGAGTGTTCTTCTAAATTGTCTGCTGGAATGTAAAAGTCTAGTTTTGAGATTCAAATGGGAGTTGAAGAGAACTTTGGGGCAAGCACGTATGTCTTATATGTTTAGAGTAGGCTTTCCTCAATTTGACAATTGTTTGTCCAACATTTATTTTACCCTTCCAAGAGAGCAAACTTCCATTCTTTTACCTGGGTTGGGAAGGGACATTTACCTGTACAGTAGGTGGACGAGAGTAACTTGGTACTCTGCCTCTTAAACAGATTTTAGACTACCCCTCTTCTCCATTGAGAGCTACCTAGCACTGGCCGATCCCTGAACCTTTGAAGGATTCTGTGGTTTAAATTAGGTTGGTTCTTAGCTTTTCTCATTCTTTTTGTTTGTTTGTTTTTTGCTTGAGATAGAGTTTTGCTTGTCGCCCAGGCTAGAGTGCAGTGGTGCCATCTCAGCTCACTGCAACCTCCACCTCCTGGGTTCAAGCTGTTCTCCTGCCTCAGCCTCCCAAGTAGCTGGGATTACAGGCATCCACCATCACACCAGCTAATTTTTTAAATTTTATTTTTAGAGAGATAGGGTTTCTCCATGTTGGTCACACTGGTCTTGAACTCCTGACGTAGGTGATCCACCTGCCTCGGACTCCCAAAGTGCTGGGATTACAAGTGTGAGCCACAGTGCCCAGCCAGCTTTTCTCATTCTTAACCTAGGATTTTGTTACTCAGGCCTGCTATGTCAGTTACCACTTGTACATATTGTTTCTAGCTTTTAAACTTTTATTTACTTTTTCTCTATTTCTGTTCTCACTACTTTTGTGGGTTCATGTCTCTGTCTCTCCATATAAAAATTGACTGGAGTTTAAGTGGAAGCAAAATTATGTATGTTCAATCTACTGTTTTAACCTAGTAGCTGCCGTATATTTCTTAAAATGAAATCTGAATAAGGCATTATGGAGCTCTTGGAGCACTTCCAGTTTTTTCTGTAGGCTGGGTTAGAGATCTTGGCCTTAGAGATCTAGCATTTGGTTTGCTTTTATCTGACTAGATGTGACCCAGACTGAATTTCTAAGCTTATTCCTCAAACTTGTTCTTTCACAATTTCTTATCTCACTAAATGAAACCCCTGTTTACCTTTTGACAAAAATGCAAACCAGTGGTGTCATTCCTCTGTTTAAAATTCTTCGGAAGCTTCCCATTGTTCATAGCATAAAAATCAACCTCCTTAACCTGGTTTATAGAACTCTGCATGATCTTGCCCCAAACTTTTCACTAGCCTCCTATCTCTGTACTACTACTTTCTTGCTCCCCGAAAATGCTTCAGGCACAAGGACCCCCTTTCAGATTGTTGGAGTATGACCACTGTCTTCCTCAAGGGCTTTTGGTTTGTGGTTCATTTGTCTGAAATGCTAATACTTACATTTCCCTTTACTACCTACCATTCTTCCAGCTGTAATAATGCCCAAACCTAAGTCTATTGCTTGTTAAATGTTTCCACAGCACCCTATACTGCTTCTTTATAGTGTTTATCAGAATTATTTTAAATTAGTCATATGCCGACTGTACAGTATTTGACCCCATTAAACCGATTTTCCTTGAGTCCAGTCACTAGATCAGTCTTGTTTATTGTTACGTCTCCAGGCTTGAGTACAGTGCTTTCCATACAGACAAATACTGACTTTAAAAGTAAAGGAGAAGCTTTATTGCTATGCTAGAAAAAAATCCTAGACTATATATCGGAACAACTGAATTCTAAAATAGCTATGTTAGTTGTGCCACTTTGAGCAAATAATTGTATAATTCTCAGCCTCATTTATGAATTAAGGAAGTATGATTTATTGATCTCTAAGATATCTTTCAACTCTGCATTAAAGGACCCCTCTTTCCCTTTCTATTCATTTCTTTTCCAGTTGGTGTTTATTTTTATTTCTTTTTCTATCTGATACTCATAAATCATTTCTTCCTTATGTTCACTCTTTTTATTCTCTGTAATATGAATATATTCCTTGATATAAACTCTCACTTTAGTTCAAGATGGACTTGAACTATATTTTCTTTTCTCAATTAAAATCCAAATATTTGGCTGGGCATGGTGGCACGTGCCTGTAATCCTAGCACTTTGGGAGGCCGAGGCGGGTGGATCACTTGAGGTCAGGAGTTCGAGACCAGCCTGGCCAACATGGTGAAACCCTGTCTCTACCAAAAATACAAAAATTAGCCGAGCGTGGTGGCACACACCTGTAGTCCCAACTTCTTGGGAGACTGAGGCAGGAGAATCGCTTTAACCTGGGTGGCAGAGGTTACTGTGAGCTGAGATCATGCCACTGCACTCCAGCTTGGGCGACAAAGTGAGACTCTGTCTTTTAAAAAAAAGTCCTAATATTTGCTATGATTATCCAGATTAAAATACTACTGAAGGAAATCTGCATGTATATTATGGCCAACATAAGTGGCACACAAATGTGGTTGGACAATATAAGTAGACTTACTGTCCTGTATCAGCTATTTTCCCAATAGGATTGTGTTTCATGATTATGTTAAGGGTCTTATGCAATCTTAGTATCTTCTAAGATAATAGAAAAGGCTGTGAAAAGTAGGTAAGCCTGGGAAATTAGAAAAACTCTTACTTTGAAGAAAAGATACATGATAAAGGCTGAGACAAAAGGTATAAACTTGGCCATGTATATGTCCTCTTACACAGTGCATATGACTTTTATAAAGAAAATTTTGATAATGGTGTTAGTTTTAGAAACAAAAGCCTTGCAGTTTGTTTAATTTTTATTGTCTTATTTGCATTCATTGTATATCTTTAACAGATTATCGTTTATTTACCTTACAGTATGGATTTGTAGTGTCAAAGGGAATGTAACTTGTGTCTGATGTGTATACTGTCTATAAACATACCCACTAACAGGTTCACCAAATATTAAACAATTTTGTATTGGCATTTTTAATTTAGAACCTTCTGATGGATTACATATAGGGGTTTAAGAATAAATATTTGGGGAAATTAATTTGGAGTTTTAGATGGATTTGAACTATATTTTCTTTTTCTGTTTAAAATCATAGAATGTAAGTTACTGTTACAAGAAAATTTGCCAGTGCATTTTTAGGAGTGGATTAGATTTGGATAAGAGGGATGTTTTTCTGTTTGTCTTGGCCACATTAAAGAGAAAAACTAAATGCTTCTTCTTACTGCTTTATACCCTTGTATTGTAGGTGTTTGTTTCCTACCACTCACTTGAGGTCAGTGGTTTTTCATAAAAAGAAAGGTTTTTCACTTCTGAGTCAGCTAAGTTGTACTCATTGAATTGGGTTGTCTAATTCCTAGTGAGTGGCTAATAAAATTCTTTAGAGATGCCTGTATTATCACCTTGATAATTTTCACTGTAAGCTCAGCGATTTGTGATTCAAATGGGTCCCAATTCAGAAAAGATGCATATGTAGCTCTGGATTCTGTTGCACTTGATACTATAAATAGAGTTAGAGCTATTAAAGATTTTTAATGCTGCCATACTCTTGACAACTTTTATTTCTAATGTAGCCTGCCTTCTGCTTTCTTAGGTAGAGAGATGATGTCACAGCATTGGTTGTGTAACCAATTGCTAAAAGCTCAAATATTAATTTCTCAATAGTGGTAAACTTTTCACTCTTTTTCACCTTCCCCACTAATAATCATATTTTTTAAAAACTCTAATTGTTTTCCCACAGCAGCTGCCTCTAAAAGAAAGTGACGAGATTCAATTCAAAAAGAGGCAAGCATGAGGACATATTAATATAGGGAGAGATACTAAATATAACAAAAGGAATGTGCATTAAATGGTGTTTGAGATGAAGTCTTAGGGTAGTTCATTTTTCTTTCAGTAACAGAAACATGAGACACGAAAAGGATCTTGAGTTTTGGTCACTTAGTAATGTAATACTTTGTTCATATTTAAGTGCCAGACTAGTTTTTTCTTAGGCTTTTCTCTTTTTTTTCTTTTTGAGACAGAATTGTGCTCTGTCACCCAGGCTGGAATACAGTAACACAATCATAGCTCACCACAGCCTTGACCTCCCAGGCTCAAGCAATCCTCCTGCCACAGCCTCCTGAGTACCTGGGACTACAGGCCCAAGTCACCGCACTTGGTGGATTTTTGTACTATTTTTATTTCTTTTTTAAGACAGAGTTTTGCTCTTTGTTGCCCAGGCGGGAGTACAATGGCACAATCTTGGCTCACTGCAACCTCTACCTCCTGGGTTCTAGTGATTCTCCTCCCTCAGCCTCTTGAGTAGCTGGTATTACAGGCATGTGCCACTATGCCTGGCTAATTTTGTATTTTTAATGGAAATGGGGTTTCTCTATGTTGGTCAGGCTGGTCTCAAACTCCTGACCTCATACTCTGCCCACCTCAGCCTCCCAAAGTGCTGGGATTACAGGCATGAGCCACTATGCCTGGCTACGCTTTTCTTAAATTAGCATAATATTTATTTAAGAAAAAATTATAGACTGGGCGTGGTGGCTCACGCCTAGAATCCTAGCACTTTAGGAGGCCAAGATGGGCCAATCACCAGAGGTCAGGAGTTTGAGACCTGCCTGGCCAACATGGTGAAACCCCGTCTCTACTAAAAATACAAAAATCAGCTAGGCATGGTGGCAGGCGCCTGTAATCCCAGCTACTTGGGAGGCTGAGGCAGGAGAATTGCTTGAATCCAGGAGGCAGAGGTTGCAGTGAGCCGAGATCACTCCATTGCACTCCAGCCTGGGGGACAAAAGTGAGACTTTGTCTCAAAAAAAAAAAAAAAAGAAAAGAAAAGAAAAAAAAAAAGGAAAAATAGTAAATGGACTTTTACTTCCTTCAGAGGATTAATATATAAGTGAGTTATTTTATTTTGAATATTTTTTAGTTTTCTGTTTAAGAGGTTTAGTCTGAACTATAGATATGACTCATCATTTGAGATTAAAGAACAGGCTGTGATGGACTGCCATTTGTCATCTTACTGTTGGCGCTATTCATAATACTTCATTCAGTTACCTAGGCCATATAGTTGCTTAAGCAGACTTGGCTCATTGTGGAAAATAAGGGACTTATCTCTTCTTTTAAGAGACTAGGTTGAGCTATATTTCCCAGGCTTGAGTGCAGTGGATATTGAGAGTACAGTCACGCACCCTACAGCTTCGCTCTTCTGGGTTCAAGTGATCTCAGCTCCCAAGTAGCTGGGACTATAGAGGCACACCCTGGTATCCCAGCAGGACTTTTTTCTTCTAATACATATTTAAGAAGCGAAAGAAAACTATATGATCTGTTTTGCTTGCATTTCATGGCATGTGATTGGGCCAGTGCAAACTGTAGTAGTGATGTGGAAGGGAGAAGCAAGGTAGAACCATTATAGGAATTGTTTCCCATCCTTACCTTCTTCTTAAAATAAGTAATGGCACCAAACTAAAATGAGCTCTTCTAAAAAGAGAAGTGTTACCTTTATCAAATACCAAGTTGTCTACCGTAAATAAGTCATGCCTTCAAGGAATTTATTACTTCTTTTGTTTTTTTTTACCGGATAACTCACTCTGACCTGTGATATAGCAGAGTTAGAATCTTCATGCAGAACTGTGGTACAATTTGCTTTACTCTAACCTGTGATAGAGCAGAGTTAAAACCTTCATGCTGAACTGTGGTGGCTCAATCACGTTCCATAAACATATTGAATGACTTATTACTTAGTATCCATATTATGCATCAAGGTATGAGTGTGGTTATGTTTAAATCTACTGAGGCCATTGATTTGTATGAACTGTGATATAATTTGCCATCCCAAATGTGGATTGCGTGTCAGGACAAAGCAAAGTTCACAGGTACTATGTGTTGGGTGGTTATGTCTAAAAAAATTTTTTGATTTTCTGGAAATGTTATTTTCTGACATTTTGACAGAATTTAGAAGGTGGGAAAATAATGAAGGGATAAAATAAGTTAAATTAAACTTTAAGTGACCTGACTGGATTTTCCTTTTCTTTTGTACTTTAAGAATAAAAGAGAGTGACTTAGTTGATGGCAACTATACTAGGTTTTAAGCAGACAACACTACTACATTTATAAAATAATTTGATTATATATCTTCAGTATATTGTGGACCGCTCCTCAACCACATTACAATTATTATTATTTTTTGAGACAGAGTTTCACTTTTGTTGCCCAGGCTGGAGTGCAATGGCATGATCTTGGCTCACGTCAACCTCTTCCTCCTGGGTTCAAGCGATTCTCCTGCCTCAGCCTCCTGAGTAGCTGGGATTACAGGGATGCACCGTCATGCCCGGCTAATTTTGTATTTTTAGTAGGACAGGGTTTCTCCATGTTGTTTAGGCTGGTCTTGAATTCCCAACCTCAGGTGATCTGCCCATCTCAGTCTCCCAAATTGCTGGGATTACAGGCATGAGCCACTGTACTTGGCCTACAATTTTTTTTAAATAATTTTTTTTTTTTTTTGAGATAAAGTCTCATTCTGTTGCCCAGGCGGAGTACCGTGGTATGATCATGGCACACTTCAGCCTTGACCTCCTGGGCTCAAGTGAATCTCCTGCCTTAGCCTCTCAAAGTACTGGGATTGCAGGCATGTGCCCAGCCTGTTACAGTTATTGATGTTGTTAAGAATCATCTCCACATAGCAACTTTAACATTATTTCTTCTACCGTTTCAGAAATTGTCTATAGAAGATAGCCATGTGTATGCCATATTTTTAAATCTGCATGTCAGGAGCAAGGATTTTATTGTTCATTAAAAAAAAAAAAAAAGAACTGCCTTTTAACAAATATAGCTTGTTAATTTACCTATTAATATATTAAACATGAATATCTGTTAAAACTGTTGTAAACATGTTGACAAAAAGAAAAATGTGATCTCCCACCTCAGCCACCCAAGTAGCTGGGACTACAGGCACTCACCACCATACCTGGCTAATTTTTGTATTTTTTGTAGCGACGTCTCACTGTGTTCCCCGGGCTGGCCTAAAACTCCTGCGCTGAAGTGATCCACTCACCTTGGCCTCCCAAAGTGCTGGGATTATAGGCGTGAGCCACCATGCCTGGCCAAATGTTTTTGCTTATTTAATAAAGCGATCACTTTAATTCTTAGCCTTTATAAAGTAATACTTGTATTTTGAGTTTGAGTTCAAAACCAAAACAAATCTGGTCATTGAAATTTCATAGTTGCGAAGAATTTGCTATTTTTAATCCAGGTTAGCTCTGGTGTGGGAATAAAAACATATGTGTAGATACAGAAAAATACAGATCTGTCCTTCCAAAGCAGTTCAGACTTCTGCAGTTTACCCCAATAATCTGTTGGGAATGTGTTTCTCTTTTAGTGTATTAAGACCTTCTGGGGCCGGGCGCGGTGGCTCACGCCTGTAATCCCAGCACTTTGGGAGGCCGAGGCGGGTGGATCACAAGGTCAAGAGATCGAGACCATCCTGGTCAACATGGTGAAACCCCGTCTCTACTAAAAATACAAAAATTAGCTGGGCATGGTGGCACGTGCCTGTAGTCCCAGCTACTCGGAAGGCTGAGGCAGGAGAATTGCTTGAACCCAGGAGGCGGAGGTTACGGTGAGCCGAGATCGCGCCATTGCACTCCAGCCTGGGTAACAAGAGCGAAACTCCATCTCAAAAAAAAAGACCTTCTGTATTTAGGTAGATTTCCCAAAACTGTGGTGTTTTTTCTTTTTTTAGGGTGGCACTAAAATAGATGAAAGGCTCCTGAGACTGAATGAAACATTAGAGTTTGTGTTAACTGGGAAGATTCTCACTAATAGAAATTCCCTTTATAAAGCTTTCTCTGGAAGGCAGTAAATATTAATAGTGTTACAGTTTCACCAATGCAACACAATGTAGCAGTCTCTCATTGTGAGGCATCACCCGGAGAATTAAGGAGCATAGACTCAAAGGGTGAAGTTGGAGTGAAAGTTTAATAAGTGAAAGAATGAAAGCTGTCTGCGGAAGAGAGTGGGCCCAGAGAGGGTTGCTATTTTTACAGTTCAACAAGAAACTGATGAGGGCCGGGTGTCTCATTTATATAAGGTGCAAGTTTTGGTACCTCCACCCTGTCCCACTAGTGCTAATGCAGGCCCTTAGCTTCAGTTACTTCCTATTGCTTTGTTCCTCTTACTGTACATGTGTTAGGGGATGGAATTTTCCATTGTGGCCATGTCTGGGCAAGTCATCTGTATAGCCTGTTTTGTGTGGCTGTGAGCATGTCTTAGGCAAGCCCTTTTGTGCAAGTTCCCTAATCTGTGCCTACAGCCTGATTTTTCTGGCAGGCTGTTCTTTGGTTTGAAAGAATTCAACCAAGGACCCACCCTAACTGCCTGCCTACCAGTTACTTCCTTTCTTCTCTCTCAATAGGTTCATAATTTTACCAATTGCATTTAACCTATCATGTCAGAATTTTAAAAAACATGAGACTAGTAAATGATATGATTCAAAAGCAACTCAGATTAACTTCTAAAGAGCTGTAAGATACAAAAAGAAAATTTCCCACAGCAATTTTTTTCTTTCAATTCTTCGTATTTGGACCACAGACTTTATTGTCCTTTCTCCCCTATTCCTATTTCTGCTTTCTGTCAGATCCTTTAAATTACTCTCCTGCTATGAAATTTTTGAGGCACTTTTCCTAAGCCTGGAAGAGATAAGTTGCTTATCCGGGTGTGTGTGTGTGTGTGTGTGTGTGTGTGTGTGTGTGTGTGTGATGTTCCTGTAATGAAATTTCCAGCTCTATTATATCATTCAGTTCATCATCTTTGTCAAGTAATGTGTCATTCTGTGATGCTCCTTTCTCTCATTACAGGGAAGGGTTAACACTTGAGCAGTCTATTGTTATTGTTGTTGTTTCCTTGCCAAGTAGTTACTAAATTTATATTAGCATTTGCAGTTACTGAATTTATATTAGCATTTGAAGGGGCCCAGAGTTTGCTTTTTAGATTTACTGGTAGGACAAACGACTTAGTATTTTTAATGCTGTTTTGAAATTATTTGGAAATAATAGATTGCATTGAATACTTCAAATAAGCTTCCCTTTTACATTATTTTTCCTCCTTTTTTGAAAACCATCTGTATTGGACTTCCCTGTTATACATTAGAGTTACATAACCTGCTTTATTAACTTTTATCAATTTGCATTTTTATTAGCAGCTCTTTTATTCTCTCATCTCTTTTGTGTTATTTGTCCACCACAAACAACTAGAAAGTTACCTGTCCTGTTGATTCCTGTTTCAAAATCTGGCTCACATGGTCTCTTTCTTATCATTTTCACTGCAGTCGATCTGTTTCAGACCCTGACCATACCTAAACCAAGCCATTACATCAGTCTTCCATCTATTGTTAAGACCACTTTCTTCATCTTGTTATAAACTAGTACTGCCAGATTTTCTTAGAATCCCTCATTGACTTTCTATTGTCTAAGCAGTGATTTTTAGCATGGGTCTGTGGAATGCTAGATTCCCAGGACCCAAACTATTTTTTATAATAGAACTATAAGACTAATTATGGCTATTCAGTCTTGGTTATACTGCAGGTATTTTCTGGAAAAAGAAAGACATAAACTTGTCACTTTGGGGGAAACAACCAAGAGTATTTCTTGCTAATGATAAAATTTATGACTAAAAGCAAAAACTAGAATGTTAGAAAATTTACATCTGCAACTTTGAGTTTGGCAGCTTCCCAGGAGTACTTGAAGTCTTTTCTGATGAGATGAAAACTTTTCTGAAGATTGATGAATGTGACTTTTTTTTATATTATACAATGAAAAGTGTCAATATTTGGAAGATCTGCAAATCTGAGTGAACCAGTATTTTTTAAGTGATCAGTGCATGATGTTTATAAACTCACATAGATGGGGCGGAAGATCCACTCAAAGAACAAGGTGGACCAGAGGTTTTTGATGTAACACAATATGAGAAGTTTATTGATTTGGTTTCAGATTACACATTGTATACTAACTTTTGAAAAACAACTGCTTGTCAGGTTTTGGTATAGTATTAAAGAAAAATATCCATAATTATTTGAAAATATTATTAAAACACTCTTCTTTTCCAACTACATATTTGTGAGTCTAAATTCTCTTTACAAACATCAACCAGAAAAACACAAAGCAATAGATTGAATGTAGAAACGGATATAAAAATGTAGCTGTGTTCTATTCAACCAGACTTTAAAGAGATTTGCAAAAATATAAAAGAATCACTTTTTCAGTTTTTTAAGATGATTACATTTCATTCAAAGTATATTGCCTATGTTAACATGCAATAGGAATGTTATTGTTAAATGAAGTTATATTTTTAAAATTTCTCAGTTTTAATATCTAATACAGTAAATATTGATACAACCCATATAAACAAAAACTCTTTGAAGTCCTCAGTAATTTTAGAGTCTAAAGGAGTCCTGCAATCAAGAAATTGAAGAACTGCTGGTCTATCGAATAATGCCCAGTTTTAAAGAAGTGTTTACAAAGAGATCCATTGACTTACCTCTGATTCTTTTTAATGTTTCTAAAATTATTTAATTTTTGTAACAAGGCCAGCATTTACTATCCTTAGTATCCTCACAGGAATGGACATAGCAAATCCAAAATTGTTTCCAGTTTTGCTATTAAGATTCTTCTTTGTGATTCTGAGTTATTCTTTTCTCTAGTGAATTTTTAGATACTAGAAATAATTGCAAGTCAGAAATTAAAAATAAGTCACTAGAGCAAAAAATAAAGATCAATGGGATTGGAAAGTGAAATAGGCCAAAAATTTGAACTTGTCTTGGTAATGCATATAGTCTCAGTTTGCAAGCCTTGCTTATATGCTTTTAAATCTTCATTTAGCCATGGAAATGAGGACATGATATAATTTAACCTATATAAGTTAAATATAGGTTATTTTTAAAATTCTCATTTTATTACTTTAAATGCTTTTTAGTTAATAGAAAAATGCTAAAAAGAACAGAGATGGCTAGGCCCAGTGGCTCACGCCTATAATTCCAGCAGTTTGGGAGGCCAAGGTGGGTGGATCACGAGGTCAAGAGGTCGAGACCTTCCTGGTCAACATGGTGAAACCCTGTCTCTACTAAAAATACAAAAATTAGCTGGGCATGGTGGCGCACACATGTAGTCCCAGCTACTTGGGAAGCTGAGGCAGGAGAATTGTTTGAACCCAGGAGGTGGAGGTTGCAGTGAGCTGACATTGCACCATTGCATTCCAGCCTGGGTACCAAGAGCGAAACTCCATCTCAAAAAAAAAAAAAAAACAGAGACTATCACTTTTTTTATGTTTTTCCCCCTTGATATACATTCTTATAAAATGACCAAAAAGTGGGCATTAGAAAAATAAGCTATAAAATCTATAGGATGGCTAAAAAATCCCTCTGTTTAGACAGACGGAATTTTTTTTAAAATACAGAAATATTGCTCCCTGTTTCATTGCTTTCTATTTCATCTCATCTTTAGCACTAGGAAGGGGTGGTTCAGGGTTTCAGAATGTTTTTTGAGATGTCTTATTTTCACAATACCCTGAAGAAATTAGAAAAAGGTTCAGTTTAGACAAAGGGAGAAATTAGACAGTGAGGCTTTAAGACAATGAATTAGGATCTCACAGAAAAGAGACTTTAGATTTTCTTAAATTCAGTGTTTATACAGATTTATAGTTTGTCAGGAAACCTGGGTTATGCTATTAATACAATATCCTGTGTTATAATTTTTATGGACAGGGTTTATCAGTGTTTTCTTGCTAAAATTAATTTACAGTAAAGTTTACAGTGGACAGTTTCAGTTACCCATGGCTAACTTATATAATAAAGTTGGTTATTTGAATGACCACAAATTGTCTAATTTTGTCAAAGTTTCTAATTGTTTAGACCACAAAACGATTCATGTTTCCACATAAAGTAGTGTAACCGGGGCAGCGATGCGTACTCAGCTCCCTCCCCATTCTGATTCCGAGTCCTTGGCCTCTCCTACCCCAAGAATGGAGAAAGGAGCCCAGGAGAGGCACAGTGAGCTTCCCGTTCAAATAAATATTGTGGAACCAAAGAGTTTAGCAGAGAGCAATTTATTAGGCAGAGAGAGAGAGGGAGAGAGAGAGACAGAGAGAGAGAGAGAGAGAGAGAGAGAGATACAGACAGACAGACAGAGAGAGAGAGAGCCGATGCTGCTGTTGGAGGGGATCCAAGGAAGGAATCCCTATAGGTAAGGAGCAGCTGTATTTTAACCCAGGAGTTATTCTTGCCCCATTCATGTTCTCATCCAATGAGAGTTCTTTCAAGCTTCTGCCGGAGTGATTGATCTTTGACTTTGATACTGGATTGGCTACTTGGTCCCCAACAGAGCCCCCTTCTCCCAGAGCTTTCGGCTGGCTTTTGAACAAAGAAACCCACTTGGATTTCTCTACCTAGCCCATGTGCGGTAAAGTCAGAGAAAGAACTTTACATTTGAAACTCCCAGATGGAGGCAAAATCACGCCCCTCATGGACACGGCGAGATAAGTTTTTTCCTTAACAGAGTCCCTCAGTACCCCCTCTGAACAGGAAAGTCCAGCTGTTGTTGGGACACAGGCGTTGATCACTCTTTAACCAATTCCTGCTGAATTGGGGCATAGAAGGAGCCCTGCAGTTGAGATTTCCTCCAGAGGGGAGACTTCCAAGGGTGCAGGTTGATCCAGAGGCCCATGATAGAACTCATGAGCCAGGAATATCTGGGGTTCCATTTGCAGGACCATTTATGGCCTTATGGCTTTAATTCTAAAATAAACAAATTTGACAAAAAGATTAAAGATGAGAGGCCGGAAGGCCAGCAATAATAGAATGGTTATAAATGGGCCTAGGAAAGGGTAGAGCCAGGACAGCCAGTTGTTAAGCTCCATGATCCTGTTTCTTGAAGGTCCCCGTATTTGACTCGGTCTTTGGGTTCTTTAAGACAATACCAGATTGGTTTATAAAGTAGCAGCATTCTTTTCCTAAAGAGAGATAAGTTTCTTCTCTCTCTGCTGTTAGCAAAGTCAGGGCCCTTTATTTTGAAGAGCTACAGCAACTAAAGAGTTAAACTGTTTTTGCAGAGTGAGCTGTCTTTGCAGAGAGAATTAGCAACCTTTTCTGTGTTATCATTTAACTCCTGAGATAGCTTATAGTAAAACTGAGTAGTGGTAGTAACTTTTCCAATGCCAGTACCAAGTTCTCCTATTATTCCTCCCTCCCCACCCCATCAAAGGAATAATTGGAGTTTGAGTATGGCATGGCCTTGGCAAGAGAAGACTCTGCACCTGAGAGTCAGTGTGAATCGTTGTTAGGGGGGCACTAGGAAGGAGAGGAGGAGAGCTATTAGGCTAATCCTTAGGGGCAACCGCATAGAGTTCGATCACAAATAGTAAAGCTAGGAGTGATAGTCCTGTTAATGCCAGAATGTAAGTTAGACTCATGAGTAGTTTCTTTCCTGGGGATCTCGTCAGAAGAGCAAACGTAGATCCTCTAACACCTCACAGTTGTATGAAGGGCCGTCTCCTCGAACTTCAGGCTGTGGAGTGGAGGGCCTATGATTTTCTTCAGGAGGTGTCTAAGGCTTCAGCCGAGTGTGATGAATCCACAAGTCAGTTCCTACCACCTTAACTGCCATTGGGGTAGACAGAATAACCAACAATGGTCCTTCCCAAGATGGGCCTAGAGAGGGAGAGTCTGAGGGGAGAGACTTAACGAGCACCCAACTTTCCCTTTTTCCATAGGTTGTCCTTCAGGTAAGGTCCTAAGAGCCTGTTGGTACTTAGCCAAGAAGGTTTTATCTTTTATTAGATCTGCTGTTTCCTTATCTAATACAAGATCATTAGTAACTAAGGGCCGTCCATAAAGCATCTCATAGGAACTGAGTCCTATTTTCTGAGGAGAGTTTTGAGCCCTTAAGAGTGCTATTGGTAATAGGGAAGGCCACGGGAGGTGGGTTTCCTGTGCCAGTTTCTTTATGTGTCTCTTAAGAATTTCATTATTTTCCACTTTCCCTGAGGACTCAGGCCTCCAAGCACAGTGGAGATGATACAGTATTCCTAATACTGTGGAAATTCCTTGAGTCACTGCAGCTTTGAAGGCAGGGCTGTTAGCGCTTTGAAGATAGCCAGGGAGTCCAAATCTAGGGATTATTTCATTAATTAGGACTTTCATTACTTCTTGGGCTTTTTCTTTTCTACGGGGGGAAGCCTCAACCCAGTTTGTGTAGGTATCTACGCATACTAACAGATGTTGATATCCCTGAGACTTAGACATATGGGTAAAGTCCATTTGCCAGTCCTCACCTGGGTAATGACTGGTTTGCTGTTCCCCAGGAGGAGCTTTGTGATGTGCCAAAGGATTATTTTTTAGGCATATTTCACATCCTTTGTTGGATGTTCACATCCTTTGTTGGACAGCCTTGAAGAGACCTTTTTCTGTAAATACAGATTTGGCCATTTGATATGTATTCTCTAATCCCATATGGAAAGTATGATGTAGGGTTTTAAGTACTTTCCACCGGCTGGCAGCAGGTAGGAGTACTTTTCCCTCCTCAATACCTAGCCATCCTCAAGGAAGATTATGTCCCTGGGAGATTGCCCACTCTACCTCTTCTGATGAATATTGAGGTCTAGTTCCCTGGAGAGGGTTTTCCCATACTAAAGTTCCTTCTATAAATTCTTGTCTAGCTGCCCCTTTTGCCTCTAGTTCAGCTCAGTGATTGCCCTCCGCTTCCTTCTCATCTCCTTTCTGGTGACCTCGGCAGTGTAAGACTCCTACCTCTTTGGGTTCTCGGACAGCTTGTAATAAGTCTAAAATTTACTTATGATGTTTAATGGGAGTTCCTGCCGAGGTTAGGAACCTCTTTCCTTCCATATGGCAGCATGGGCATGCAGAACCAGGTAAGCATATTTGCAATCTGTGTACATGTTTATTCTCTTTCCTCTTCCTCATTTTAGAGCTCGAGTGAGGGCTACGAGTTCTGCCAGCAGGGCACTAGTTCCAGGAGGAAGGGAATTACTTTCAAGCACTGTTTGATCACTGACTACTGCATATCCTGCCTTCCGAACTCCATTTTCCATGAATGAACTTCTGTCAGTGTACAGGTCAAGGTCAGAATTGGCTAGAGGAGTTTCTAAGAGATCCTCTCGAGCTGCATAGTTCTGGGCTATAACCTGCTGACAGTCATGTTCTTTGTTTGCCCCTTCCTCAGGAATAAAAGTAGCTGGATTGAGGGCTGCACATGTGTGTAGCTGAAGTACAGGCCCTTCAAGCATTAAGGCCTGATGTTTGAGTAAGCGGTAATCAGACAGCCATAGCCTCCTTTAGAGGCCAGAATTCCTGCTGACAGTCATGTTCTTTGTTTGCCCCTTTCTCAGGAATAAAAGTAGCTGGATTGAGGGCTGCATATGTGTGTAGCTGAAGTACAGGCCCTTCAAGCATTAAGGCCTGATGTTTGAGTAAGCGGTAATCAGACAGCCATAGCCTCCTTTAGAGGCCAGAATTCCATCTACATCATGTGAAGGCCATGAAGTTAGATCTTCTCTTGCACTATTTGAACAGCTTCTGAGATCAGTCTAGCCACCATGGCTACAACGCCAAGCAGTGTGGCCAGCCTTTTGCTACTGCATCAATTTCCTTACTTAGGTATGCCACCGGTTGTGACGTGAGCTCCCAAGTCTGGGTGAGAACCCCAGTGCCACTCCTGACTTTTCTGTAACATAGGGAGTTGTTGTTCCCTGTAGGAAGGCTTAGAGCTAGAGCCTGCAGTAGTGCCTTCTTTAGGGTCTGAAAGGCTGCCTCAGCTATAGGGTCCCATTGGGTTAGATGGCTGTCAGCCTTTTGGGTTTCCTTAATCAGAGCGTATAGGGGTTTGGCTATTTCACCATATCTGGGAATCCACAATCAGCAGAAACCAGTTATTCCTAAGAATCCATGCAACTATTTTAAGCTCTTTGGATGGGATAAGGCCAGTATGGGTTGGAGACGTTCTCCATCAAGGACCCAAGTGCCCTTAGACAAGACAAGCCCTAGGTATTTTACCTCTTGCCTACAAAGTTGGGCTTTTTATTTGGAAACCTTATATCCACAGGTGGCTAGAAAGTTTAGGAGGTCCTGGGTGGCTTGCTGACGCTGGGTTTCTGAGTTAGCAGTTAAAAGTAAGTCATGAGGAGAGAGATCCAAGATGGCTGATTAGCAGCAGCTCAGGAATGTAGCCCCCAGTGAAAGTGCAGAGTGCGAGTGGACACCACACTTCCAGACAAATTTTTATTACCCACGCACCAGGAGATTCCCTGCAGAGGAGCCCCACGGGTCGCTAGCGTGACTCTTTTGGCTGGCGAGGCCGTTTTGCTGGAACCCCGGCACGGCAGTTCTCAGTGCGAAGTGTGCGGGGCTGGGTGCCCTTTTGATTGGCGTTTGGAGCTCTGGGAAGGCTGAGTCACCCATTCAGCTGATTGAAGGGGGAACTGAAGTGGGGAACTAGACTGAGAGATTCCCGGGCAGAAAAGCGCCACGAATCTCAGCGCCGCTGTTTCAGCCAGCACAGTGGGTCGCCACAGGGGAAATTATATAGATTTGGGCGCCTTTTTTTAGCGGGCGACTGGAGAGAGTCCACTGTTCAAAAGAAAAAAAAAAGAAGAAGAAGAAGAGGCTCTGAGACAGGGAGCCAGAAGACCAGGTTCGGCTGGTCCCACCCCCACAAAAAAACAGCAATTGGAAGTGTTGAGGATTGAGACTTTCACAGCAAGCACAGCTGAACCTGGGAAGGTCCAGCTCTGTGGGGGAGGGGCGTCCACAGAAGGAAAACTAAGAAATAGAATAAACTTCATTACCAACAAGCTGGACATCCACTCAGAGACCTAATCTGAAAGTCAGCAATTACAT
Source organism: Alouatta palliata (assembly GCA_004027835.1). Lineage (NCBI taxonomy): Eukaryota > Metazoa > Chordata > Mammalia > Primates > Atelidae > Alouatta > Alouatta palliata. The sequence goes on from PVKV010006429.1 coordinate 87,831, forward strand.
AGACGACAGGTGGATAAATCCACAAAGATGGGAAGAAACCAGCTCAAAAAGGCTGAAAACACCTGAAATCAGAATGCCTGTCCTCCTACAGAGGATCGTAGTCCCTCATCAGCAAGGGAAGAAGGCCTGATGGAGAATGAGTGTGATGAATTGACAGAATCAGGCTTCAGAAGGTGGATAATAAGAAACTTCTGTGAACTAAAAGAACATGTTGTAACCCAATGCAAAGAAACTAAACCTTGAAAAAAAGTTTGACAAAATGCTAACGCAAATACACAATTTAAAGAGGAATATAAATGTATTAATGGAGCTGAAAAACACAATACGAGAACTTCGCAAAGTATGCACAAGTTTTAACAGTCAAATTGGTCAAGCAGAAGAAAGGATTTCAGAGGTCGAAGACCAACTTAACAAAATAAAACGAGAAGACAAGATTAGAGAAAAAAGGGTAAAAAGGAATGAGCAAAGTCTCCAAGAAATATGGGACTACGTGAAAAGACCTAATCTACGTTTGATAGATGTACCTGAATGTGACGAAGAGAATGAATCCAAGCTGGAAAATATTCTTCAGGTCATTATCCAGGAAAACTTTCCCAACCTAGCAAGGCAGGACAATACTCAACTCCAGGTAATACAGGGAACACCACAAAGATATTCCTCAAAAAGAGCAACCCCAAGGCACATAATTGTTAGATTTACCAGGGTTGAAATGAAGGAGAAAATACTATGGGCAGACAGAGAGAAAGGTCAGGTTACCCACAAAGGGAAGCCTATCAGACTTACAGCAGATCTCTCAGCAGAAACCCTACAAGCCAGAAGAGAGTGGGGGCCAATATTCAACATCCTTAAAGAAAAGAACTTTCAACCCAGAATTTCATATCCAGCCAAACTAAGCTTTATAAGTGAAGGAAAAATAAAATTTTTTACGAACAAGCAAGTACTCAGAGATTTCATTACCACCAGGCCTGCTTTACAAAGAGCTTCTGAAAGAAGCACTACATATAGAAAGGAACAACCAGTACCAGCCATTGCAAAAATATACCAAAAGGCAAAGAGCATCACCATAATGAAGAATTTACATCAATTAATGGGCAAAACAGCCAGCTAGTACTAAAAGGCAGTATTAAACTCACATATATTAATATTAATCCTAATTTAAATGGACTAAATGCCCCAATCAAAAGACACAGACAGGCAAATTGGATAAAAGGCCAAAACCCATCGGTATGCTGCATCCAGACCCATCTTACATGCAACAATACATAAAGACTCAAAACAAAGTGATGGAGGAGGATTTACCAACCAAATGGAGAGCAAAACAAAACAAAACAAAACAAAAAAAAAAAAGAAAGAAAGAAAGAAAAAAGTAAGAGTTGCAATTCTTGTCTCTGATAAAAGACTTTAAAGTAACAAAGAACAAAAGAGACAAAGAAGGACATTACATAACAGTAAAAGGATCAATGTAACAAGAAGAGCTAACGATCCTAAATATATATGCACCCAATACAGGAGTACCCAGATACATAAGGCAAGTTCTTAATGACTTACAAAGAGACTTAGACCCCCCACCCAGTAATAGTGGGAGACTTTAATACTACATTGTGAACATTAGACAGATCAACGAGACAGAAAATTAACAAGGATACCCAGGACTTGAACTCAGACGTGGAACAAGTAAATTTAATAAACATTTACAGAACTCTCCACCCCAAATCCACAAAATATACATTTTTCTCCATATCATATCATGCCTATTCTGAAAGTGACCACATAATTGGAAGTATATCATTCCTCAGCAATTGCACAGCATCTCACAGGCTTAAATGAAATATTAGTTGGCTGCTTGTTTGTTATTTTCCTCCCTTACTCCTCCTGTCTCCATTGTTAAACACAATTATTGGCATAAAAGAGGTTTAATGCCCATCTTTAGACTGTATTCTAGCCTGGGCAATAGAGCAAGATTTCTGTTCTCTCTCCCTCTTTCTCTTTCTTTCTTTCTTTCACTCTCTTTTTTCTTTCTTTCTTTCTTTCTCTCTTTTTTCTTTTTCTTTCTTTCTAAAAAAAAAAAAAAAAGAAAGTCATCCATGTATAGAAGAACCAGGATACCTGGTTGTGAAAAATGACTAAGGTCTTGAGCTAAAGCCTGGCCAAACAGGTGGGGGCTATCTCAAAAGCCCTAGGGTAACATTGTCCAGGTGAGCTGAGAATTCTGGTCCAAAGATCTTCAAAGGCAAACAGAAACTGGGAGTCAAGATGTAAAGGAACACAGAAAAAGGCATCCTTAAAGTCCAGAACTGTAAACCATTGTGCCTCTCCTGGTATTTAAGAGAGCAGGGTGTATGGTTTGTGTACAGCTGGGTATAAAGGGAATACAGCTGATTAATAAGCCTGAGATCTTGCACTAGCCTCCATTGTCCATTAGGTTTTTGTACTCCTAAAATTGGAGTATTACAAGGGCTGTTACAGGACTTTACTAGATCCTGAGCTTTTAAGTTCCTTACAATATCCTGTAGCCCCTTTTTGGCTTCTGGTCTTAAGGAGTCCTGTCTTTGGTAGGGAAAAGAGGTGGGATCCTTTAGCCGTATTTGAATTGGGCAGGCATTCTCTGCTCACCCATATTGTTCCTCCATTGCCCAAACCTTGGGATTAATTCCTTCTTTAAATAATGGGCAGCAGAAAGAGATTTCCTCCTTGACAGTGTTCATATAGCTAATGGTTCCTTCTCTGGCTAACAGTTCCCACCCTAGTAAGAGAGTGGGACTTTCTGGCATGATGGGGAAGGCATGGGAAAAGAATATATCTCCCAAGTTACAGCTTAGGGGCTAGGAGAAATATCAAGAGACTGCTTTTCCTAGGACTCCTTGGACAGTTACAGACTTGGAGGACAACTATCCAGGACAGGAAAGCAAAACTGAGACGGCTGTGCCAGTGTCCAGGAGGAGATCGACCTCCTTGCCTTCTGTAGTTAGCTTTACCCGGGGCTCAGTGAGGGTGATGGCTTGTGCTGGCGTTTGCTCTAGGTACCCTCAGTCCTGCTGTTGGGTCATCTGGTTAGCTACCTCAGGCCCTGGGAACCTTCTTCCCCTGGTGTGCCTTGCAATGATCCCCTTTGCACAGTGGGCAAGGACGAGGAGGTGGTCCGTTCCTCTGGGGACAATTTCTCTTAAAGTGTCCTGGTAGGCCTCAGTGGTAGCAAGCTCTGCCAGACTGGTGGCTAACCCAAGCCTTTCTCTCTTCTGAGTCTCTTGGGTCTGCTTGCCTGAAGGACATGACTAGGGCTGTGGCTTTTCTCTGGTCCCTCCTGTTCCTTTTAGCCTGTTCTTCCTGGTCTCTATTATAGAACACTAATGTTGCTAGATTTAGTAGTGATTCTAGACTCTGTTCTGGCCTTAGAGCCAGCTTCTTCTTTAAAGATCTTGGGTTAAATTGGTCTCAGTTTCCAGGATACACTTTAAGGGTGACTTTACCTCGGGAAGAGTAGCACCCATCTGAAGCCAAACACAGGGATGCCTGCATCCCTGGTTATTCCTTGCAACTGCTAGCCCTGGGGAATCCCCCAGTTATAGCACCTTGTAGTTTCCTTGTGCCCTAGATGTGTGATTATCTTCTGGGCCCCCCATGTGCTGGGTTTAATCATGCTCACTGGCGTTGTGGGCATACCCTCACTGTCTAAATGTCCTTATTGGCCACCATAAGGACATGGGAACTGCCAGGATTAGTGGCCCTGTACCGGAGCATCCTTGAAGAACTAGCCAGTGAGGCTTGGAAGATGGGTGCCAGTAGTATTCCCTAGCAAGAGTTCAATTAACATAGGCCTGACTATAAAGCTGCCCTAGGAGGATAAACTTTTTGATACGGGCCTCTAAGCACAACAGTCTTGAAGGTAATGGATGACCGCATGGCCAAGGCCAGACCAATGCCCTCGGGACCTGGGCCTCCTCCTCCACCCCACTTTCCATCATAGGAATATGCCCTAGGGTTGTGGGGCCTGTAATTAACTATTTGAGCCTTGGACCAGGTCTGACTATTATATTCTAGATGGAGAAGTTCTGCTGTACAGAGAGCCAATCCTAGGCAAGATCAAATGTACATTATTAGATTCTGGCACCACTTAATTGGATTGTGAAATTGCAGGTGACAAAAAACAAAAATGTCTCATAGCCTCACATACCCACTGATAGACTTTGGCTCTGTTAGGACATAACCTAGCACTGCAGACTAAGGGAACTGGCCCTGTGCATTTATACAGCAGGAAGACCTCATAGGCATAAGCCTGAGGGCACTGCAGGCAAGGGTCCCTGGACTGCCACCCCAAGAGCCTCATGTGTAGGAAATATCTTAGAGGAAAGAGCCAGGAAGAAGTTTGCCTTATGGAAATCTGGCCCCAGGAGGTTGGGGTCTGAGGGGCTGGGTGTGGCTTGCACAGGCGGCAGCCATTCCCACTGACCGGGCCAGCTGCTCTAGTGGTCCCGGTGCAGCTGCTGCTGCCACCGCTGTGGCTCTGGATGTGGCTTGTACAGGCAGCAGCCGTTCCTGCCGCCCAGCCCAGCCGCCGCTGCGCCACCCGCTTTCTGCAGGCGGCGTCTGCCCGACCTTGCCTCTGCCACTGTGACGGGTCTTTACCTCCTTAACAAATTTAAAGAAGCAAATAGGACAAATTAGCAAGCAAAGGGAGTCCAATGACACCACTGTGAAGGCCAAAGGATGTACTCCTGGCTGGCTCACCAAAGATGTAACTGGGGTAGGGCTGTGTTCTCAGCTCCCTCCCCGTTCCAATTCCGAGGTCCTTGGCATCTCTTACTCCAAGAATGGAGAAGGGGGCCCTGGAGGCACGGTGAGCTTACCATTTGAATAAATATCATGGACCCAAAGAGTGTAGCAGAGAGCAATTTATTAGGCAGAGAGAGAGAAGGAGACCCAGCGAGAGCTCCCATGCTGCCCTAGGAGGGGACCCAAGGAAAGAATCCACGGGAGCAGCAGGATTTTAACCCTGGAGTTATTCCCGCCCCATTCATGTTTTCGTCCAGTGAGAGGAGTTATTTCAAGCTTCCGCTGGAGTGATTGATCTTTGACTTCGATACCAGATTGGCTACTTGGTCCCCAACAGAGCCCCCTCCTCCCCCAGAGCTTTCGGCTTGTTTTTTGAACAAAGAAACCCACTTGGATTTCTCTACCTAGCCCGCGCGTGGGAAAGTCAGACAAAGAACTTGACATTTGAAACTCCTCTTGTTCCCAAATGGAGGCAAAACCATACTCCTTGTGGACCTGGGAAGATAAATTTTTTTCCTTAACACGGTCCCTCAGTAGGTGCATCCCTTTCTGCTGAAGTCATCTTGGTATTTGGCTCTAAAAATAGGACTACATGTGGTAAAATGTAACCCATATTTTTGTCCAAATCATGTGAAGAAAATCAGTTTTGACATAGCCTTTAAGTATAGGCAAGAATATATGTTTACAAAAGGATTCAGAGTTTCATTAAAGCTTTTTTGTGATAATTTTGAGATTTTGAAGTCAAAAGAAAGCTTCGGAAGAACTGAAAATGCATTTCTAACATAAAATAATTTAAGATGCTTAGACTACAAGGGGAGGGTTGAGGGTGGAGGAGTGAAGGTTGGTGTGGAATGGAGATGCTACAGATGTAGTGTGTAATGCTGTGCACAGTGCAGAGGAGACAGAAACAGAAAATAAGGGGAGAAAAGACAAAACAGTGAACTTCTAAGAATTAATAACATGTCTAACAAAGCCCTAATACCACTGTTGGTTCTTGAACCTTGAATTATTTTTGGGAAGAGTTGATAAACTCCCCAACATGTAGAGCAGTTAGTTTTGATAGCCTCAGATAGGACAGGAAGTTATACCAGAAGAAACAATGAAGATAATATTGAATACATGAAGTGATGTATAAAGAAGACCTGCGGTAGTTCTACAAAGAGAGACATATAGCAACTAATTTGTTGTTAACTCTTTTTTTTTGTTTGTTTTTTGAGTCTTGCTGAGCTGCTAAGGCTGAAGTACAGTGATTCGATCTCAGCTCACTGCAACCACCATCTTTCAGATTCAGGTGATTCTCCCATCTCAGCCTCCAAGTAGCTGGGATTACAGCAGCCGCTATCATGCCTGGCTAAGTTTTGTATTTTAGTAGAGACAGGGTTTCACCATGTTGGCCAGGCTAGTCTTGAATTCCTGACCTCAAGTGATCCGCCTGCCTTGGCCTTCCAGGTACTAGGACTGCAGACATGAGCTACCACACCCAACCTGTTGCTAACTTTCAACAGAACTCCAGCTATAATTATGCATTTGGTTATTTATAGTATAAGACACCTAGGAAATGATTTGGCTTTCCTTGAAGTCAAGCCAATGCCACTAATATATCTGTCATCCTGTGACAAAAGACAAAAATTTTGCAGAATACAATGATAATGAAAAATATTCATATAATAGATACATTTACAACTCCCCTGCCCTCATGGATGTTGGATTTCTAATCTTTCCAATTTGAGTTTTTCCTCTAGCATAATTAGTAGTAATAATGCATTTTAAGTAGTCTCTATAATATATTCCTGAGAAGAATTAGTTCTTTATGCCTGAAGAACTTTTAATATATCGAACTGTCATAAAAGCCTTATTTAATGGATCTAATGTGTACTTACACATTAAAATATGCACCCAGTTCCAACAGCCCAAATGAGTAAACATTTTATATTAAAAAAAAATTTTAAATGACAAAGATGTTAGTGTCTACTTGGTATTTTATAAGGAAATGAGACAGTTGGGAGTTGCTGAGACATTTTGCTTTAATATTGGGTACCTCCACCTTTAAGTAGCATCATGGTAATATATTTAGGTCTTTCCTTAAGAAAATTGTTTTCTATGTTTTTAAGATCTTGCTGGCCTCTAGTGGTAATGTGATGCTGTTGTTTAAACATTTTCGATTCTTACGAGTGTAAAGCCATTTGGAAGGCCTAGTCTGCCAAAAACTGTACTCTCAGTGTTCTCGGTTAACAGTGTTCTCAAAGTGTACATGTAACATCATCTTTCTCCTAAAGACTAGGGAAGGTGTCTGAGTCACTCTGACTCTGTATTTTGAACGATACTGGTTAAGCTCTGAAGCAACCTCCCATTATTATAGTGTATGTACAGTGGTAATTACTGTGCAAACTTTGCACTAACAATTCTTCCCTGAGTGTTTTCAGCCCTCTTCTCTGAAGATTCTAGGGCTATTTTTTCCTTATTCTGTTTATAACAGTTTTTATTTTCTTAAGAGGAAGTTTTAAATTTACTGCTGAGATTCATGTTTAAGCTCACCTCTTTATTCGATTTTGAAGAATTTTACATTTGAAGTACTGGTTTGCTAAGCAAGATAATGCTTTGTCACTTTTGTTTTTCCCTTTTGTCATGCAGATGTGAAAGGGCCACCCACCCATCGTCTGTCTTGTGGTCAGTCACCCTACACAGAGACAACAACATGGGAGCGGAAGTATTGCATCCTCACAGACAGCCAGTTGGTATTGCTCAACAAGGAGAAGGAGGTGAGATGGATATTATTCAGGAAGGTTACTTTCCTCTTCTGAGTAAATTCCTGAGATTACCTAGTTTTTGTTTCCATTTTGATAAGTTGTATTATAAAAATAAAGGCTTGATGAATGATATATAAAAGTCTAAAAGGCTACTAATGTTGTAAAGATATGTTATTTTCATGAAGGAGTGGGTTTCCACAAGATAGGACTGGATTTTCACTAAGAAACAGTGAAAGAGATGTTGAGTTAAACTGAGGAGTTTGGAATGGGAAGGGGTTGGATTGTATAGGCCTGGCGCTGAAAATGGTCTAGAAGAGGCCATTGGAAATTATATCATTCTACTTTATAGCAAAAACAAATGCCATTAATTGGATTAATTGAAAGAGGTTTAATGAAGGGACTATTTGCGGATGTGTGGGCAGCATAAAGGACCTATCAGAGTGAGGAAGCACCCACAAGCTAGCAATCGCAGAAAGCAGTTATCACCCTAGGCTTCCAGAGCAAGGGAAGAAAGCAGTGTTTCTGGAACCTAGAGAACTGTAGTTGCATGAGAGAGCTGCTTGACAGTTGCTGTGGTTATGCACAAAAGAACACAGACTCTCCCAAACAAAAATGGACAGCAGGGAGGAAGTAAGACAAAATAAACACCCCATGTTTTTTCTTCTGCCCTTTTGATTTCTTGCCAGTGTCACCTACTGGCCAACTCTAACTCAAAGGCAGAAAAACACTGCTTTTTGGTGTATTCTGTAGAGGTCAGCTTCCTAAAACATATAACAAGGTCAAGAAGGACAAAGAGTAGAAAATATCTGGCAAGGTAGACAGAATGTAACCAGGACAGACATCCAGTTCTAGATGTACTTTCTATTCTTCTAAATTAAAATACTCTTAAACTTACCACGTTCTTACTATTTTATTCTTCAAACTGTTACAGTTTATAAATCCTTCCACATCTAGCTCATTTATTTGCTTATTGGTGATTAATCAGATAATTGATGTTCTGATTTGGTATGATAAAACGACTCCATAAAAGCATCACAATTCCCAATTTCTATCATATAAGAAAAAAGTGAATATAATCTTTTTCTTTTTTTGAGACGAAGTCTAACTCTGTCGCCCAGGCTTAAGTGCAATGGCACGATCTTGGCTCACTGCAACTTCCGCCTCCCAGGTTCAAGCGATTCTCCTGCCTCAGCTTCCTGAGTAGCTGGGATTACAGGCATGTGGCATCATGCCCAGCTAATTTTTGTATTTTTAGTAGAGACGGGATTTCACCATTGGTCAGGCTGTTCTCAAACTCCTGACCTCATGATCTGCCTGCCTTGGCCTCCCAAAGTGCTGGGATTACAGGCATGAGCCACTGCGCCTGGCCAAGTAAATATAATCTTGACAAAGAAGAGGAATAATGAGAGGGAAGGAGAAGATCTCATTCAATGAAGGAGAAAGATTAATTGCCAAACCTATGTAAATAACTAGAAAGATGTAGGTAGAATATTTATTCAGTAAGTCACCTTCCAGAGGTGAGTTCAAAAGAAGCAAAGAACAGGAAGCACATTTCTTAATCCTCATCTGTGGACCCCTACCTCCCCTTTCTCTTCTCTTGCTCCTTCTTCCTTCCCTGTTCCTTCTCTTATCCATCAGCATTTTTTAATATGGTAAGGATAATACCAATAAAACAATGTCAGTTTCTTATATTTTAATAGGCATTGTTTACTTTCAAGAGCCTTGTTAATATATGCCTCTATGAATAACTTGTTTATTCTTTTTCTCTAGCCATTGAAAATATCTTTTACATTTGTTATCATCTCCCTACCCATAACCCTTTTCCAGTATTTTAATATTCTTAAATTTAATTTTATTAAAATAACTGAATAAAGGTCAGACTTTTCTAGAACAAGTTGTATATGTTGCTATGTTCATATTAAGTAGATACATAATAAAAATTGGTAAAGTGAACATTATAATATAGAACATTTCTATTTATTCAAACTATTCAAAATATTTATTTCAACCAACATACTGTCATTAGTCTTTTCTCAGAGCTGTTAATCAGGAGTAATATAGGTCAGGCACGGTGGCTCATGCCTGTAATCCCAGCACTTTGGGAGGCCAGGACGAGTGGATCACTAGGTCAGGAGATCAAGACTGCCCTGGCCAACATGGTGAAACCCTGTCTCTACTAAAATACAAAAAATTAGCTGAGCATGGTGGTGCGAGCCTGCAGTTCCAGCTACTTGCAGGCTGAGACAGGGGAATCGCTTGAATCCAGGAGGTGGAGGTTGCAGTGAGCCAAGATCGCGCCACTGCACTCCAGTCTGGTGACAGAGCAGACTCTGTCTCAAAAAAAAAACAAAACAAAAGAAAAAAAAAAGGAGTAATATAAACAGATCATTTACCATCGTTTTGCCCTTACCTACATTTTATTCAGTTTACTATTGTAAGAGAGGAAATAGCTTTAAGTATAGATAGCAGAAAGTTAAGAGGCATGCCTTTTCCAGAACCAAGGTAAAGTTCCTCAGTTATAATCAACTGAGTAACCTGCACTTGGGCCAACTTTTGTCTCTTAAAATAACTGTCCATGAAAAATAATTTTCTAAAACACTATCTTTTGTACTTTATCCATTCTTATGCCAGTCATCATGAGTAACCCTAAACACCTGGGGAACGCTCATCCCCTGTACTGCATGTACTCTCCCTATGGCTCTGTGTATTCTTTTTTCCGACACTGTCTTCCACTTGTCCTTCCCCAGGACTTCTTGTAACCCTTTCACTATGTCCACTGCAATTCCAGGTTCATCATCGGCAAAACCACCTGTTTCTTCTACCTCTTCTCTGTAGGGGTCCCTTAATTTCTTAATCTTACAAGAACCAAGATCTTCCCTGAGGATACTATCTTCGCTGAAGTTTTGTCAGTGGATGGCTGTTTTTCTCCTATATCTTTCTTACCATAATGTCTAGGATATCTAGAATAGATGTCTTTCTCTTTCAGGGTTGCTGTCTATTCTCCCTTGTTTTCCCTAAAATGTCCAAACTCTGAATCTCACATTGTAGTCACTTTTTTTTTTTTGAGACAGAGTCTCACTCTTGTTCCTCAGGCTGGAGTGCAATGGCATGATCTTGGCTCACTGCAACCTCCACCTCCTGAGTTCAGACGATTCTCCTGCCTCAGCCTCCCAAGTAGCTGGGATTACAGATGGCTGCCACCACGCCCAGCTAATTTTTTGTATTTTTAGTAGAGACAGGGTTTCACAATGTTGGCCAGGCTGGTCTCGAACGTGATCCACCCACCTTCGCTTTCCAAAGTGCTAGGATTGCAGGCGTGAGTCACCACACCCAGCCTGTAGTCATCTTTTAACCTTCCTCATCATTTTTTGTTGATTCTATCCCCTGGGTCATTATCTCTAAGAATACTCCAATTTTAATTTTTTATGATTCTAATATCCACGGAGATACTTTTCTTTTGTAACACGCTGACTCTCAATTCCTTGAATGCCTTCTTTAAGGATCCTATCTTATTGCTACAACTTCTTCGTATTCATAATTGCGTGCATATTACTATTTGACTAATAATACCTTCTATCTTCCTAGCTCATTTCTTATTTCAATGATCCTTCCACCTTCTGGGGCCTGTTACCCATTGATCCTGTCACCTTTTCTGCCTTTTATAAATCCTTTCTCTCCTCTTCATCCAGTCTGAGTTCCATGGTCATTCTCATCACTCCTTTGCATACTATTTCCTTGCCCTTCTCTTGCTTCATCATACATACTTGGCAAAGTGATAGCTCAAGTGAATCTTCCTCTTTATCTCATCTGCCTGACATCCTTGCAGTTTAATGTATCTAGAGAAAATTATGCACACCATGCTGACTGGTGTTAAACCATTGGCTGGAAACCTCAAGTGAGCCCATAATGCTGCTTGGCAATCACAAAACATTTTCCTGCTTCAGTTACTGTCCCACTCTCCTGGACTAGTGCTTCACATTGTGTATGTGGTGGAGTACCAGTTTTCCCTCCATGCACCTTGTCATGGTTAGTAAAATACAATAAAGTGGGTTGTTAAGAAAAAAATGAAAATTAAAAAAAAAAAACCATAAAAATACAGTCCCACTTCTGGATATCTACCCAGAGGAAAAGAAGTCGTTATATAAAAAGGATACTTGCACACACGTTTACAGCAGCACATTCGCACTTGCAAAAATATGGAACCAGCCCAAATGCCCATCAATCAAGAGGTGGATCAAGAAAATATAGTGTATGTATATACTGTGGAATACTACTCAGCCATAAAAAAAAATGAAATAATGGCATTTGAAGTAAACTGGATGAAACTGGAGACCATTATTCTAAGTGCAGTAACTTAGAAATGGAGTATGTTCTCACTCATAAGTGGGAGCTGAGCTGAGGATGCAAAGGAATAAGAATGATACAGCGGACTTTGGGGACTCATGGGAAAGGGTGGGAGGGAGGTAAGGGATAAAAGACTACACATTGGGTACAGTGTACACTGCTCAGATAATGGGTACATCAAAATCTCAGAAATCACCACTAAAAAAGCTATCCGTGTAACCAGGCAACACCTGTTCTCTCAAAAACCTATTGAAATAAATGCTAATTAAAAATTTTAAAAACATATTAAGACCACGTTTTTATTGGGCTTAACAGACATTAAATCACAATTCAGTAAGTGTGTTCAGCATAATCATAACATAGGAAAAGAAGGAATAGAATGACAAAAATTATGTATATTCGTGGAAAGTAGGCTGTAGAAACCCACTGATCACACCAAGTGTGCTACTTCTCAGTTTCTATACTATTTAGTTTATTGTGGACTAGTCACAATTTGCAGAACAACACAGGAGCTAGAACTACACTTTGAGTAACACAGTCCAGAATGATTTCTAAGATGATGTTTTTCATACCTTCTCGTATCTCCTCACACTGCCAATCTCTTCTTTATTATTCTCAATTAGAGCTGATTGCTTTGCTTATTACTTCACTGAGAAAATTGAAAAATTCACAAGAGAACTTCTGCATACTCCATTGCTGTATCTGCCTCACATCAACTGTTGCCTTCTACCCTGATATTTCTTCTTCTTTTTCTTTTTTTTGAGATGGAGTTTTGCTCTTGTCGTCCAGGCAATGGTGCGATCTCAGCTCACTGCAGCCTTCACCTTCTGGCTTCAAGGAACTCTCCTGCCTCCTGAGTAACTGGGATTACAGGCACCCGCCACCAAGCCCAGCTAATTTTTTTGTATTTTTAGTAGAGATGGAGTTTCACCATGTTGGCCAGGCTGGTCTCAAACTCCTGACCTCAGGTGATCCACCTGCCTAGGCCTCCCAAAGTGCTGGATGGATTACAGGCATGAGCCACCGTGCCCGGACGATTTTACTTTTTTAACTGTGGTTGAACTGTCCACTATGATCAGCCTTTCTGCTTGTGTTCTTTCCATTATTTCTAGCCTGTTCAAGGATGTATCACTAGCAATTCTCCCCTACTTTTTTTAAAAAACATTTTAGTTTTTTGCTCTTTACACTGTCATTCCCATCAGCATGCTATTTTTTCTCTCTCTTTTTTTTAAGCAGAGTTTTGCTGTCGCCCAGGCTGGAGTGCAATGGCGTGATCGCGGCTCAATGCACCCTCCACCTCCTAGGTTCAAGCAATTCTTTTGCCTCAGCCTCCCGAGTAGCTGGGGTTACAGACATGTGCCACCACACCCAGCTAATTTTTGTATTTTTAGTAGAGATGGGGTTTCACCATGTTGGCCAGGCTGGTCTCAAACTCCTGACCTCAGGTGATCCACCCGCCTCAGCCTCCCAAATGTTGGGATTACAGGCATGAGACACCCCGCCTGGCTCTTTTTCTGATCTGAAAAAAGTAAATACTGTATTAACCTCACTAGTACCTCCAGATACCACCTCTTTCTCTTCTCTCCTTTATAGCATAAATTCTCAAAACATTTATGCTCATTGTCTTTAATTCCTGTTCTCTCTTAAATCTATTCCAGTCAGACTCTTGCCCACATCACTGCCAGAATTGTGTTTGCTCACTAGTGACCTTCACATGGCTAAATTCAGTAGTCAGTTCTCAGTTCTCATCCCTTTCTTTTCTTTTTTTTTTTAAGACAGAGTCTTGCTTTGTCACCCAGGCTGGAGTGCAGCGGCACAATCTTGGCTCACTGTAACCTCCACCTGTCTGGTTCAAGCAATTCTCTGCCTCAGACTCCTGAGTAGTTGGGATTACAGGCACCTGCTACCACACCTGGCTAATTTTTGTATTTTTAATAGAGACCATATTGGCCAGGCTGGTCTTGAACTCCTGACCTCGTGATCCACCCACCTCGGCCTCCCAAAGAGATGGGATTACAGGCGTGAGCCACTGTGCCCAGTCTCAGTTCTCATCTTAATCTGCTAATGGCATTTAATGCAATTGATCGCTCATTTCTTCTCCTAAAATAACTTTTCTTACTTGGCTTCCAGGACACTGCTCTTTTTGTTTTTTTCTGCCTCTCTGAAGTTCCTTTTGAGTCGTCTTTACAGATTTCTTTTCTTTTCTCCAAATCTTAACGTGGAAGTCACCACAGAGTTCAGTCCTGGGAGTTTACTTCTTTAGGGATCTCATCCAGTCTTGAGACTATATGCATGTCCTCTAATGCTGATGATTCCTAATTTTATATCTTAAAACTCCGCATCACTATTTCTCTCTTAAAGAGTTGGAGTCTCACTATGTTACCCAAGCTGATCTCTAACTCTTGGGCTCAAGTGATCCTCCCACCTCAGCCTACCAAAGTGCTGGGATTACAGGCATGAGCCATCTTTCTTCTCTAGACACATATATCCATTTGTGCATTACACATCTCTACTTGGCTATGTAAGTCATTTCCAGCATGCCCCACACTTCAGCCCTAATCTTCACTTCATAACTTACCAGAGGTTATCCTATCTCCATTAATAGCAACTCTATCCTTCCAAATTTCAAAGGCCCAAAACTCTCCAACTTACTACTTTCCAGACACACTGGCTTTGTCACTATTTCATGAGAACAATTAAGCATGTTCCTCCCTAAGGCCTTAGTCTTGGCTTTTTCTTCTGCATGGAACATTCTTCCCTCTTACATTTCATGGCTCACTTTCTCACCTCCTTTATCTCTTTGCTTACATACCACATACTTAGTAAGGCCAAGCCTGACTAACCTATTTTAAATTGCTACTTCTCCCCACATCACTATCCAAAACTTCTGATTTAATTACCTGGCTCTTATATTTTTTTCTGTAGCATTTGCCAGCTGCTAAAACGCTGTATAATTTATTTATTATGTTTACTGTCTCTCCTTCTGGAATATAAGCTTTGGAGCAAAGATTTTGTCTGTTTTGTTCTAGGATGTATCTGCCAGTGCTTAGAACAGTTCCAGAAACATAGGAAACTGTCAATAAATATTTGTTGAATGAGTATTGCAAGAGCCAAATTATAAACTTTTATTTCTGAATGTCCATTTCCTTAATATAAGTTGAAGAGAAGACATCTTCTATCTTTTCTTTCCATGATATATCTACCCAGAACATACAACTTAATTCTTTATTTTTCTTAAATTAATAAAAAGAGGAGAAAAATAATTGATGAGGTGCTTTTCTACAGTTGAATACATGATTCCATCTCTATTTACTGAGCACCTATCATTATGTTTAGTATTGTGGTCACAAATATGCAGTTTTGTTGGGATGTAAAATAAAGTTTTACACTGAGGTAAAATAAAGTTAAAACCATTTGGAATTAGA
This sequence comes from Alouatta palliata, assembly GCA_004027835.1. Lineage (NCBI taxonomy): Eukaryota > Metazoa > Chordata > Mammalia > Primates > Atelidae > Alouatta > Alouatta palliata. The sequence goes on from PVKV010006429.1 coordinate 103,117, forward strand.
TAGAGGTGGTAATTGCGCAACATTGTGAACATACTAAATGCCACCGAATTATTCACTTTAAAACAGTAAATTTTCTGTTATACAAAGTTTGCCTCGATACGTTTATTTTTTAGTTGTAATATAACCATAAGTGAAAGATTAACTGAGGTATGGCCTAGGATGGATTATAGTATGGAGTGGAAAATGCCAAAAAAAAGTGTTTTACAGAGAAATTTATGCTTGGGCATAAATATATCCATATATATATAAAGATACAAAGTCAAGAAACATATATGTCTTTGGTAAATTGCAAAATATTCAGAGTTAACATAGTTTGCAAGAGGAAAAGTGATAGCTAGCAAGAACTAGATAATGAAGAACGTTAAAGCTATGATGAGGAATTTGGATTTTATTCTGGAAATGATCTGGACCAGGGAAAGGGTATTTAGCAAGGTAATGACATCATCAGATTTGCTTCTTAGAGAAGTAACTGTTGATTATATGGAAAATGGATGAAAGGGATTAGAAGCAAGTAGATGAATTAGAAGATTTTTGCAGTAGACCAGGTGAGGAATAACGAAGGGATAAATTTACAAAACAGTTTACAAAAACAGTTTAATGCCCTCAGGTGTTTATGTTCTGCCATTATAAAATTGGGAAAATTAAACCTCTAGGAAAAAAAAATGTGAAGCCATTGATTTACTTGCCACTTGAATAAGTTTAACTTTCTGTTAATTTTATGACATGAAAAGATTATAAATCCACTTCTTGTGTAAGGACCAGAAGATGCTGTCACCCTTCTACTTTTCACCCACACTCAAGAATTATAAAGAATGTGGCCCTGGCGCAGTGGCTCACTCCTGTAATCTCGACACTTTGGGAGTCTGAGGCAGGTGGATCACGAGGTCAGGAGTTCAAGACTAGCCTGGCCAACATGGTGAAACCCCATCTCTACTAAAAATACAAAAATTAGCTGGGCATGGTGGCAGGCACCTGTAATCCCAGCTACTCGGGAGGCTGAGGTAGAAGAATGGTTTGAACCCGGGAGACAGAGGTTTTAGTGAGCCAAGATCCCACCATTGCACTCCAGCCTGGGCAACAGGGTGAGACTCCATCTCAAAAAAAAAAAGAATTTAACTCTTATCCTCAAAATTTAGCAATGAATAATTTAGAATTTCTTGAAATGAGTTAAGGAATTTCCTGCTAAAATTCTCTAAAAAGGTGGTTTTAAACATTAATCAAGTCATCGTGAGGGTGTTTATTGCTGTATTAAAAAGATGAATTAAAAGGATTCTCTAAGGATTTAAACTGAATCCTTAGCCAGGCACTGCTAGAATGTGGGAGGATTATATTAGTCTAGTATCACTCATATATGAAGTCAGTGTGTGTGTGGGATCTTTTAATGCTTTCTCTTAACTCTGCATGTTTCTTGTCAGAACTGGGGAAGTCTGTTTGAGGAGTATACATGGGAAAAGTGTTAAATATACCGATTACCAATCTGGGAATGTTGTAGAAGGGTAGATTGGGGCAGAATGCTGAAAGGGAGGCTTGCTGGGGGTGTCACCTTGAGAAATGACTTACAGGTTCAGTAAACTGCTTCATGCAAATTGTGCCAAATAGACATTGCTTATGTGCTATGAAATATATATTTCCTTGCCTGGGTGCCAGGAAAGGCCCCAGCTGGCTTGATACCAATCCAGTTCAAAGAGGGCACAGGAGGCCATTTGACTTCCATTTTGCTTGCAAGAGATGAGACCAAGTAAACGTGAGATTAAGGAGTTGAGGGAAATGGTAGAGAAGACACACATCAACCCCTCTGAGGTAGAGCCATTATAAAAATACAAAAGAAAGCTGAATTTTTGTTTGTTTCTTTTGGCAATAACAGTCTATTAGGCAGGGTACATTTGACTCCGTTTTTCTTTTTTCTTTTTTTTTTTTTTGAGACGGAGTTTCGCTCTTGTTACCCAGGCTGGAGTGCAATGGCGCGATCTCAGCTCACTGCAACCTCCGCCTCCTGGGTTCAAGCAATTCTCCTGCCTCAGCCTCCCGAGTAGCTAGGACTACAGGCACGTGCCACCATGCCCAGCTAATTTTTGTATTTTTAGTAGAGACGGGGTTTCACCATGTTGACCAGGATGGTCTCGATCTCTTGACCTCGTGATCCACCCGCCTTGGCCTCCCAAAGTGCTGGGATTACAG